>CBMN010759675.1:0-11238 GCA_000582825.1 Hordeum pubiflorum
GGCGACATCCACGATCTTTCACTCTCTCCTCTTTCACTTCTCTTCAGCTACTCTCGTCCGTGTACTTTTTCATGTTCGCATAAAAATGACAAATTCACATACCTTTTTGAAATCTGCATTATTTTCAAATCCACATACCTTTTCAAGTTCACGTAATTTTTCAAATTCACATACTTTTTCCTAGTTCACGTATTAAATCCGCCTACTTTTTTCAAGTTCGTGCACTACTTTCAAATCCGTGTACTTTTTCAAATTCATGAACTTTTGTAGAAAGTACACGGATTTGAAAAAAGCACGTGAACTTGGAAATGGTATGCGAACCTGAAAAAAGTAAACTGGTTTAAAGAAAGTACGTGAATTTGAGTCAAAACACGGTTAAAACCGGCGAAAGTCAGCAACAAAACTCATCAAAACCGTGTCCAGGGACGGATCTTTTCCGGTTTTAGTAGTTAAGGATGCAAGTTGTCCAATTTCAAAGTTAAGGGACCAAATCTACTCTGCCAACACTTGAGGCACGAAAAATGTCCTTTTCTCTTACAGATATGAACAATTGCACACTTGGAGTTATGGGAACATTGGCGAAGGAGGTCAGAGAAACAATGAAGGATTTTGTATCTGTTTCTTTTGGTCATGAAGGTCGTCTTTCCAATATGAAGGCGCGCCACTTAGCTAAACATGCTTTACAGTTAGCAAGAGGGTCGCCATCCGTGGCTTATAAACCCGTTTATTCCGTCTGTTATCCCTGTAAACCTTATTATGGAGCAATAAAGTAAAGCATGTTTACCCCCAAAAAGACATGGTCATTCAGTGACCGCCGAGCAGTCGAGTGCCTGCCGGCCGAGATCCTGTCTGAATCTGATTATTTCTCCACGCTACATGTGGCACTCCGCCAGATTTTGTTCGCAACCCAAACGGCCGGCTCGTGCAACCTCGAGTCGAACGTCTCGAAGGCGTACGCCTGCTTCACCCGCACGTATCCTCTACATATATAACCTGCATTTGCCTCTCAGACCACTCGTCTCCAGTTCCGAACACCCGAGCGGCTGAGCCGAGCCTTGCTGCGTACGGTCGAGCATGAGCTACTTCGACCAGCAGCAGCAGGCTCCGGTCACCGGTAACTCCACAGGCCTCCAAAATGGTTCCTGCGCGCGTGCTCGCTGCTTGCCTTTGCGTGAACTGATGGTTTGGCCTTTTTTTTTTTCTTCTTCTTATTGCTGGCGTGGTGGCGAGCAGCGTACCCGCCGCCGCAGGCCAACTACGTGGTGGCGGCGCCTCCGGCGGCGTACTACGTGCCGACTGCGCCACCTCCGCCGCCGGGCTACCCGACCAACCACGACGTGGCCATGGGTGCTCCGCAGCCCGCGCAGACACAGAGCCGTGGTGACAAGGCCTTCTTGGAAGGATGGTAAGCTTTCACGTCTCACCCTCATCTTTTTTTCGCTATCACCAGCCTCGCCTCACCTGATTATATGTGCCAAGCAGTTGTGCAGTTCTGAGATAAATCACGGGTGCTCATATGCTGTATGACATGCGCACTTGCAAATGTTTGTGCAAAAATAGGGTGTACGTGCCTGAAGGAAAATAGCAAATTGCTAACTTTATTAGATGAGCGAATTGCTAACTTTATACTTTTTTCGTCACAAAATAAGTGTCTCAACTTTGTACAACAATCAATGTATAATCCCTGGCAAATGTGATAATGGAGACAAACTGACAAGAATTGATCAATCAATGAAATTCTAGCCGCAGCTCCAGAACGGTTCACTGTTCATCTCCTACCTCTGAACCACCGATCTACCACGGGCCTAACCGCCTGCTACCGCCGCCCACGGCCGATGACGCTCCCGCGCCAACCTCGACGCCTCGTCCTCCCCCAACCACCGCCCACTGTTGTGCTGTCACCGCCCCCGGCCATTCCTCTAACCCCAGTCATGGACCATTTTTTCGACGAACTGCAACCCCACCCCCAACACCCCTGAGATAGATCATGGGATCATCCTGCCACCCTAAGATAGACCATGGGGCAGCCTGCCACCCTAAGATAGATCATGAGGTAGATTCTCCGGCAATTGGCGGTTGTTTCTTCCTTCCCTCTGGCGGCTGCCTCCTTCCTACGAAAATCGACTGACCCAAATTATATTTTCAGACGACTTACATTTAGCTATTATGAAAAACTTTATATATAGCATTCAACTCACTACTCAAGCTGTGATCTGTTTTTTTCTTTCTACAAGCCATTTATTCATTTCCATTATAATAATCTCTGAAACCTGCAATATTCATCATCTGTGACCTGTGTTGTTTTTCAGCTGTGCAGCCATCTGCTGCTGTTGCCTCCTGGACATGTGCTTCTAAGGATTCAGAGAGCAACAGAATATGAAGTCGTTTGCTGCATTTAATTGTAGTGTTTGCTTAAACATCCATGTGTTTTAGTCTGGAGTTGTAAGTGAGAGTCAGTTTGTGCCGAGAGAACTGTGTGATGATTAATAGCAGCTACAACTTCTATTCTGTTATGTTGGCATGAGGTCTGGATTTATGCACCTCATACGAGCCTAATAAAGAATTATCACGCCCACTTTTGAGTTCCTAGATGCTTAGGAAAAGCGACGATTTCAGGACAAACAAATAAAACTTGATATCTACCATAATAATAATAATTACTAACGACATCTCCAACAAGTATACAGGATAACCGAGCTTGAAATACTTGTACTCGCATCTAGATGGGGCCAACTCTCTACGAGTCAGGATCGGTGAAGTAAACAGGGTTTTCCAGATCATCATTGTTTGCAGAAGCAAATGAGTCTTCAGACCCTATACTTGACAGACTTGAAATGCTATCCTCAGAATCTGATATTGAGTCGTCATGTGGCGCGATGGGCGCTTCGAGGTCGGACTCGGACCCAGAAGTCCCTAGCATGAGCTTGTTGATTGCAGTCTTGGCAGTCTCAAGAAACCATTCATCCTCCGGAAGGGCGCTGAAAATTTTAGAGGGAACATGATGATGTTCAGAAGTAGACAAAGATGCAACCTGACAGACTGAAGAAACGGGACATGTTTTGATTACAGACCTTTGTGGGTCAACCTCCCTTGCCGAGAAAGCTGCAATTGCTCTAGTAATAATTACTGACACAAGCTGCTGAACTGGTCTGTGTGGGTACCGTCCGCATACGGCAATCTCAACGAGGAAGTGCATGTCAAGAATAAGCTGAAATGAGCAAAAAGATTGGTACGTTTACTATTTACATCGAAGTAACAGGACATATGATATGGAAAATGGGAGCGCGCCACTCCTTTCGTCGAAAAACACACACGGCATTTGGTATGGGGTACCTGCTGAAGTCCAGAAGGCTGGAGTTGGATGGACTCGTCCTCAAAGACATCCCAGAATTCTTGCTCATTGGAGAGCCACATGACAACCGTTTCAGTTAGCCTTGAAAGCAAAACCTTCTGTATCTTGTCTTTGCCTAGTAGAACATCACCAGCAACACTAGCTAGCTGCTGCAACCTTCCAAACAACGCCTGAAAGAAAATGCTTAGGTTAGGCAGGTATGTTTTGTTCAAGGTGTGATTAGAATGAGCGCATATGTATTTACACATTGCCTCTACGACCTAAAACTATATCCCTTTGGACTACACAAAATTTACTGAACAAAGAAGATTGTGGAAAGAAAGACCACTGTCCCAAACAACCTCCGGTGCAAAAGTCTCAATAATATGGCCACCAATAGAGGTGATAAACACAAAACATGGAACTTTCCAAAGCAGCCACATTTCATTTGTGGCCCCAAGTTATATTATGTGTATTTTTGTAATACGGACATATGATACTAGAGTGAGCAACATGGTAAAGACGAGATGTGAACCACATCATTAAAACAGAATCACCTGGAAAGGTAGTGAAGGTAAGGGATCGGAATCCCAAAAAAGATCATCCCTGTTCCCCTCCAAGTACATTCTAGCATCCAATCGTGACTTCCCTTCCAAGTAAATAAATGATAAGACATATTGTCGGCAGAAGTGATCCCTCAGTTTGTCCAATGAATGTTGTAGATGACGTTTCCACTCTTTGTATTCTGTGGAGTATATGGACCCAGGACCGAGGCCTTCACTCGTTCCACTAGTTTCTTTCCTCTTGGTTTGCATATCAAAAAACTTAGATACAACTGCTGGCAATAATTCATCTGCTATGGTATATGCAGTTCCAATTAGTGCAAGCTGCTGCGCATCATTTTCAGCTTTTAATTCTACAGGCTCTTTTGACTCCACCACATTATCATCTTCAGAAGGCCCAGGCAACACTTTGATAAGTGTTTCGACATATCTATCAAATAGCTGGAGAAAATTGCTCAAAATTGTTCCACCAAAGTGAACTATCGTCATTGGGGTAACATGATCCAAAAGATCCTGTAAGAAGCACATGCAGATGTCAGCTGCTTCAAATGATCAGATATCCAGCCAAGTACAAAATATAGTAGGAAAGAAATTAACTTCAAAATATTGCAATATAGTAGGAAAGAAATTAACTTCAAAATATAGTAGGAAAGATTATTCCAGCAAAATATTCAATCCAGAATTCAAAAATAGGTGCTTAGCCAGTAAAATGACCTAGTAGTCTTAATATGAAACGAGAGTAAAAGGTTACTCTTTGACTTCACCCTTCAAGGCATATAAAATCAGTACTATTCCTGAGCTAGCTTAAGCATAACTCGAGCCAATGAGTTTCCCTCCATCCGGTTCTAAGCAATCAAAGAAGGTCCTCGCTCTCAAGCCAATGGCTAGGGAGGGTCTAAACAAATGATTCGAAGGAGGTTACCGGTTAAGGGCAAGTTCAATCTCCAAGCCAGATGGGAAAAAAAGGTGATCAAAGTTTGGTGTCTTTGCTTTTGCGCCAATGCCAATACCAATAGTGAGGGTCTAAATGAGGGATTCGAAGGAGTTTACCGGCTAAGGGCAAATGCAATCTCAGAGCCATTCGGAGAAAAAATGTAACTGAGGTTGCAAGACTCAAGAGAGTAATTTGCCACGCAATATTTCCATTGATTGGTGGTGTATATATGGCATGTACAGAGGCGTGCGCAGCTAAGAACCCGAGCTATAAAACCTGCTAGATCCATATGACTAGGCCTACGTGAGGAGATGTACAGGGACACGTGCACCGACGGTCATGGGCAGGACTTAGTCGCTAAGACCCCGCCACAGACTCGGCATCGTCGCCCGAGACAATGCAGAGGCTGGACCGAAACCATTGAAAAGAGGACGTAGGTAGGCTCTTTTTCATAACATCTGTTAAGTGCTAATCAGTGGGCACATGCAGCACCTTGATGTCGCTGAGAGCCACCACTGTTGTTACGGCTCTGCCAGAGTTGGGGGAGGAGCTGCCCTGGGAAGCTGCCTGGTTGCCCGATGCGCGATGGCCATTCTAAGAGCGCGTTAGGAGCGCCGTGCCAGACTCCAGAGCTGCTGTGTGCCGCATGCGCCGCTCCTCCTGCTTGAGGAAGGAGTGGCAGCTGAGGAAAGAGGGCAGGTCGTGGAGCTGATCATCGACTGGCTATAGTCAAACTTGAGGCCGTGAAAACGTGTAGAGGACGAGCCCCTCATCGGTGATCGGGTAGCCAACGTCACGAAGCGTGTCCGCGAGCTACTTGAGGCAGCTGCAATATGCGGTGATGGAGAGGTCACCTTGATACAAGTTGTAGAACTCGTGCAGGGCGTAGACGACATGGTGCACACGGTTACCGAGGAAGAGTTTATGCATGGCAAACCAGGCCGAGTGCGTCACCTCGCTGGGCTTCACGATGAACATGAGTACCTCCGGCGAGATGGTCATGTAGACTCAGTTCACGATGCACGAGTCGATGGCGGTCAAATCCACGTCGTCGACACGGAGGCGGGCGTCAATGGATCCATCGATGTGGTCGACGAGGTTGTACGCACAAAAGACGGTCATGAACAGGGAACGCCATATGCTATAGTTCGACTCCTGAAGGTCGAGGACGGCCGGGACGTGCTGCTGGATGGGAACGGCGTGGATGGAGGAAACAGTGGGAGACGTGGCGGGGAAATGATTGGTGTTGTGGCCAGAGGAGACGGAGGAGTTGTCGTCGGACATGGCGCTGGGGTTGCGGAAGCGAGGATCTGAGGAGTTTTAGAAAGCGGTAACTGATAGTACCATGTAAGACTCAATAGAGTAATTTGCCACACAATATTTCCATTGATTGGTGGTGTATATATGGAATGTACAGAGGCGTGCGGAGCAAAGAACCTAAGCTACAAAACCTGCTAGACCCGTATGACTAGGCCTAGGAGGAGATGTACAGGGAGACATGCTAACAGTCATGAGCAGGACTTAGTCGCTAATAGAGGTTTGTTGTCTAAACTAACTCATCCCTCTGCACTAAGTCGTGCAAGTAAATTGCGCTTAACAATTCTGCATAGGTGTACTCAGGGTGTTATTACAGTTGTGCTTGGTTGCTCGTGTCAATTAACTAGTATCTGTCGAGAATGTGCTGACTACCATCATGAAATAGGTGTGACCACCAGTGAGATCAGACACATGAGGCAAGGTTAAACAAGTATTTCATGGGATGTTAGAAACTTAGTGACTTACAGAAGTATCTGGGGGGGTATGGTGCAAGTTGTTCACCACACCACATATGGAATAAATTGGATGTAATACATGTCAAAATTACAGACAGGGCTAATCAAATACTCAAAACCAAATTGTGCGATCCAACATTACATGGCACTGAACTCATATATACAGTAACACATGATGAGAATATGGTATATCCAGAATGAAAATATCAACAAACCATAATCAATAAAGCGAGAACTCACATTGATAATTGACATAAACTTCTTTCCACTGCTCGTAAGCATCATTTTAGGTGCAACTGAATCAGATGGCGGTGATCCTTCTTGAGGAGCGAGAAGCAGAATATCGTCAGTCCTTGCTGAATCAATAATCTTTCTTCTCACCCTTCTAAAATTCAGTTCAAGCACTTCTTCGATATGAGGTCGCAATAGTAATATAAGTAACTTTGAGAATTTCAACCCATGTGATTCTAGACAAGAGCAGTGAGCAAGCGTAGTTTGTATGCATATGCAGGCAGAACGAAGTGCAGAAACACTCTCAGGCAAAGGAGAATTTTCTTTAACCAAACGCGCAAAAGCCTCTATTTCATTTTCGGACCATTGGATAATCCGGTTCATATTCGTGGGGCTATCTCCAAATAATGTACTAGATTCTTTCAACACCTTTGAGATAGCTGAGAAAACAAGTTGCGACAAGGTTGCAGAGTAAGTTTCTGTGTAGACTGAACAAGTGGGAAGAAATGCCTCAACATCTCTGTGAAGACGTGAACCGTAGGTTTTTAGAAGTACTTGATGGGCTACAGGACCTTTACCAATCTTAATTAAACCAGACAAAGATTTTCTTAGTTCAGTAATAGATAAAGATGGCTGTTCTGAATACCTAACAAGCTGATCCTCAAGTATTGATTTCCTTTTCAGCAGTGCTGTCTTATAGGCAGAAATCTCTGCATCTGATTCTTTGCCTGAATCTTCTGTAACCATATATTTCTTCTCTTCAGTTTCCAGGGCAAGCAGTGCCTTTTCTAGTTTGTGCTCTGCAAGCAAAATGTCTATTTCGTCCAGAAAAATAACCTTGGGGTCTTGAGTATCAACAGACAAAATTTCATAAAGTTCACTCTGAAAATCCTTTTCCACCGCATGTTCTTCCTTACTATACTTCTGCCACATTTCAAGTTCCCGGCACACACCACTCATAAGATCTTGCACAAGCATCCCCTGGGCAGACACATGCTTCTGCAGCTCAATTAACTCTTGCTCTGCCTCAACAACCTCCTCGGATATTCTGCATAAATAAATAAAAATGTTTGGCAATAAATGCAAGGAATTGTGCAGAATAGAAACACAAGATAGTATATAGTTCATAGTCAAATTTCTACTGACTAAATTTCTATTGATGCACTTAGACAAAAGTTAGGTTATCATCCATTCACAGTCAAGTTGTTCCATGTTACCCAACATTCAAGATAATGTGCACTGGAAAGAATAATATCGTTCTTATGTACTCGTAGTGGTTGTTCTTTTATAAATATCGAAGTCACTGCAATAGCACACACATGCCAATAATTTTCTAGTTCTAAGGAATACATATTTTCTTAACAACTATCAACCATGTATGACTTCAGTGGAAGTGTCAAGTGTGTAAGGATCAGCTGCAAGAGTTGGGCCCTTTGGCACACAGCAGCAACCTACATGTTTGAATGAGGTGACCAAACAGTCTTAGCTGCAAGTCCTAGTCTAGGCAGGTACAACTATTAGACCATCAAACCGTGTAGAGCCAATGGCCAACAAGATAAAACTCAGAACCGCAGAAACTATAAACAACAATATGGGGCATCAGTCACAGTCACAGAGACGTTTTTCTAATCCAGAACGGCATGAAACTCCCAGTCTTACCTGAGGAAAGCATGGTATTTCGATTGCATGTTCCCGCACAGGTTTTCGATGGCATCCTTCAGCTCCAGCAGCTCAGAGCAGATTTTCCTGATGCCCTGTTAAACACAACAGCATTACTCACTGAGTACAGTCACCACACTGATGAGATGGTTCGGGCAACCACCAGAGTCCCCACCTGCCTCAACAGACAAAGATGCAGGCAGATCAACCGTCTCATTCAATTTCATTGCAGTAAGGTCAAGCTCGCTTACGTTGTACTTGTAATTGTGCTGTGACGGGGGCCCAGTCGAACAGACTGTGCCACAGAAAAGCACATATTGAATAATCAAGATTCGAGGATCAGATTCTAGTTACCAATCCCCCAAAGCCAAAGGGCTCGGTAACTGAATGCTGCATAGGTGATTTTCCCTAAGCGGCTGCCACCTGCAACGGGCCGCCACGGGCATGCCCGCTCTAGATCCGAAATCGCAATCTAGCTTAAAAGCACGAGCAGGCAGAGGCAGGACCAGATAGCAGCGGCGGCAGAAGCGAGAAGTAGCCAAGAACAAAGAACCCAGCAATGCGTGGATGGAGTGTTAGGGGAAGAAGGTGGCAACACGGGAAGAAATCTAGGAAGGGAAAGGGGGCGGTTCAGGGGGGGAAGGGACGGAGACCACCTTCTCGGTCTGGGACTGGTAGGCGGCGCGGATGGAGGACTGCGGCGTGATCCACTCGTGGCCGGGGAAGTCGTCCTCCAGCTCCTCCTCGCTGCTGCTCTCCATCGCCGGCCTCCCCATGGCCGCCGAGCCCTCTCGTGCGCTCCCTCGAAATCGAAAGCCTCTTGGAGCTTGCGGGCGTGCGGCGAGCGAGCGGCTGGGCGGCGCGGCGGGGGAGACGAGAGAAAGGGAGAGAAGAGGGGTGGAGCCGTGGGAGTGTGGAGTGCCGTTATGGGGGCGGTCAGTCACCCACCGGCAGCGACCGGAGGGCTACCGTGCGCGTCTCGGCCTCTCGGGGTTTTCCCCTTTTCTTTTCTGCCCATTCTGCGGTGCAGGTGGGAAAAGCAGAGCCGTCGGCTCAAAGACGCTTTGGGCCTCCGCCGAAAAGTAGACGATTTGTTCCGCGTGGATTTGGAGAGGTTTGGGCTGAGGAAAGGGGAACCCCTCGCTGATTGGCTCAAAGACGCCTTTTACGTTTTCTGTTTCTTTTTTGCTTTTTTGTATACTTTTGCTTATACTTTAAAATATTTTAAATGTATATATTATTAAAAAACACTCTATTTTAACATTTGAAAATGTTAAACAATTATTTAAAATATGTTGAACAAGTATTTAAAAACTTTTGAATAGGTATTTGAAAAATGTTGAAGAAGTATTTTAGAAAATGTTGATCATGTATATAAAAAAATGTTAATCAAGTATTTGAAATACAATGTTGAAAAATTATTTGATAAATGTTGAAAAAATATTTGAAAAAATGTTGATCATGTATATAAAAGTGTTGAATAAGTATTTGAATAATATTGAACAAGTATGTGAAAAATTGTTGATCATGTACATAAAATGTTAAACAAGTATTTGAAAAATGTCAAAACAAGTATTTGAAAGTACCTCTTTCGTCTAGGGTGTCCAAACACCCAAGAGTAACAAAATCTAGAAGAGAAAGTAGGGAGAATCAAAATTCCTTTGGTGGAAGTGTAGATCTAGCTCTCCTACATCAATCCCTAGCAAATCAACAAGTTTGGTTGGTTAGGAAGGGAGATCGTGCAAGAAAGCTCAATGGGCATTAATGGAGGACACGGAGAGGCAAGAGGTAGGTGGGAAGTGGAAGAACCATTCCCTTTTATAGTCCCCTCCCAATCCAACAGTTAGGTGTAAAAAAACACGACACCAATACAACCAGTGGGAGCACCGGTACAATCGGTTTTTACGGGAATCCAACCTGCAGAGCACACGACGGTACAACCGGTGGGGGCTCCGGTAGTACCGGTTCGTCGAAGCCATCCGGGAACTACTGGGCCACCACCTCCCACTACCGCTCAGGGACAAGAAGGGAGTCACCCCCCGGCGGTACTTGAGCCGGTAGTAGGGACGGTACAAGCACGATGACAGAGGCTCTGAGGTGGCCAAGTCGGGAAGGGTTGGTTGTATGGGGGCGCGCATACATAGAACAACCGGGCCACCACCGCCAAGTACCGCACTGGTACCCGAAGGGTGGTTACCCCTAAGCAGTACAAGAGCGGGACTTGTCCGGTATGACCGTCTTGTAGTGCATCCATTGGTGGGTAAGTCCCCGACAGTACAACCACCTGGGACCTGGCGGTACAAATGCCCCACAACCACCCGGAGCACTACAGCCAGAGGGGATTACCCCTCTGGCGGTAGATGCATCGGAAGTACCTGTCATACCGGTACAACCGGTCCTGCAAGCGGTACAATCGCCCCAACTCTTCACACAACACAACAGTTGGACATGAGGCTCTCTCCTTGAAATGGAAAGAAGTGGGTGCAATATGAGTGTGTACGTGCTTTTATTCACCCAGTACCTTTGATGCGGATTCCCTCTTAATAGTAAGGATTTTCTACAACCATAGAAATAAAAGCGTCGGAAACTCCGTCTTCGATCTTTTCCGTCCGGAGGGAATGCCTAATCGTCTTTGACCACTTGAGGTAAGTATGTAGCTTAGACACACATTTATTCCCAAATTGTATTGTCATCAACACCAAAACACTCAAGGCGGAAAATGCCCTAATGTAGGATCCAAAGTATGTC
>CBMN010759698.1:0-11045 GCA_000582825.1 Hordeum pubiflorum
GACGGCTTCACCTAGGCCGTCGGCATACCTCCGTCTATGCCGAGGGGGGCCGTCGGCATAATCCAGGCCGTCGGGACTAGGGGCGATTCCGCTAGTGATTTATCTAATCTTGTAAACGTGGTCATTGGGCATGTTAAAAATTCAGCACCACCCAAATAAATATTAGCCTTTTTGATTCAACCAAAATTGCTAGGAAAGTCGTACTTCGCGTAAACCACGCACGGCACGGACAAGTATTTCCAGGGGAAAAAACAGATAACCTTCAAATATAAGGGGAATATTTCCATTTGAAGCACGTAATGTTTTTGCACGTTCACTTCTGTGGGAGGATTCTAGCACCACCGCACTAAGAGCATCTACAGCAGCAATGTACAAATCTGGTCGCTTAGACGTCCGCGAACACGCCCGGTAAGTTTGTTTTGACCCCTCATTTTTTGTTACGTCCAACCACAGCCCCTAATTTGACCCCTCGCTTTTTCAGACATTTCATCGAACACTTTGTGGATAGCATCACCAGAACACGGGTGGGAGGCCACGGCCACGGCGGGCGGGCGAGGCCACGACGCGAGGCGCGGGCGACGCGCGGCCACGACGTTCGGTTGCGGCCACGACGCGAGGCACGGGCGAGGCCACGACGCGAGGCGCGAGCGACGCACGGCCATGACCATGACGCGGGAGACGCGCGGGCCCGGCGCGGGCGAGGCCATGGCGTGAGGCGCGAGCGTGGCCACGTCGCGAGGCGTGGGCGACGCGAGGCCACGGCTCGAGGCGCGAGCGCAGCCACGGTGCGCAGCCACGGGCCCGACGTGCTGGCACGGCCATAGCGCGGGCGCGAAGCACGACCATGGCGGGCGCGAGCTTCGGCTCAGCCGCGAGCTCTGGCCGGGGCGACGAGTGTGTGTGGCTGCATATGGGACAGGGTACAAGAGCTATGACGTGGAGCAGGATGCCCGGGCATGAGCCTCATATGTCTTCATATTTGAGACGGGTTTGAGCGGTGTCGGTTAGTCTGGACGTATAGAAACGAAATGAGGTGTCCAAATGGGTTACTGTTTTTACCATGCGGTCGTTTTAAACGTTTAGAAAGAGTATAGGGGTCCGGTTGTAGATGCTCTAAGGATAGTGGCAACAGGCAAAGCTATGCTGCTCTCTCCTTTCGCCGAACGGCCGGACCGCCCTCGGCTCACCCAAATCATCTAGCCCACCGTCGTCTCCCTCCAACTCCTACCCCGTCGTCCCATCGCTCACATGCCACCGCCGGATACTCCTCACTCCATCACCAGGAGCGGGTGCCACGGACATGGCCACGCCAGCAGCGACCTCGTCGGCCCCCACGCTGCTCAATCACGGATGTGCTGGGCCGGCATGGCCACCGACCTCGCCGTCCTTCCACGTCTGCAGCTAGTGCATGCGCATTAATTAACTGTCGCGCTCACGGCGCTCCCGTGCAACGCAGGCCATGGCGACGGGCATGACACGCCCTAAGCTGCTCGACGGATTGCATGGCGCGCGTGCGGGCCTCCGAGGACATGTAAGAACCGCATGTAAGATTGAAGCATTAATATGGCGTGAGCTCAGTTATATAATATAGTAGTAGCGTTTGGATTTGAAGCAAGATTACGCCTGCCTTAATTATTAAATGAGTTTTTCTCGTCACAAATTTCTGCTGCTAGAAATGTCTAGACTCTAGGGCAGAGATACATGATGCCGAGGTTTAGCTTCAGGCGCCTTCTAGGTGACAATTCTCCGGATTAAAGCTCATGATGGGTAAGGTATCATGGAGGTCGAAGATGAAGCGATGGTTGACTTGCTGCCGGGCGCCGATGACCGTCAGGTCCGTGGACGAGACGAAGCCAAAGCACTGGTAGTGGTGGCCGCCGACGACGAGCGGCATGAACACGTGCTCCGGCATGACCCGGAGCCACGCGCCGTTCTCGAAATGGAGCGTCATGCTCGGGAGGACGTCATGGTGCGGCGCCGGCTGCTGCACGCACGTGTGGCCTCGCACCACCACGATGTGTGCTCCGCGGCGCTGCAGGTGTTGCCGCACCGCATGATCGATGTGGACGTACGCCGTGTGGATGAACGCAGTCATCCTCGTGCCGATGTCGACCACGCACCCGCCCGCCCCGTGCGCGGTGCGTCGGAACATAGCCGGCGTGACGCCGGACACTCGGTTGGCGCCGACGCTGACCCCGGCGAGCTTGACGAAGTACGCCTCGCTGTTCTGGGCCGGCGCAAGGACGGGCGTGCTCTGGCGGTGCACGCCCGGCGGCGGATGGCTAGGGATGTCGCTGCCAAACCGGATGTAGCTGTAGACGCTCGTCCCAGGAACAAACGGGCAGTAGGAGAAGCGGGCGCCGTGGGCTGGAAGGACCTGCTTCGTGAAGGCGGTCGGAGGCTTGCCCACCGGTCCCATCGCCAAGCCGAGGATGCCGGCGACGGTGTCCTGGTTCTTGAAGTTCTCGGTGTGGAGGGCGCAGCCGAAGACGATGCCCGGCAGTGGCACAAAGGAGGTGCTCCCGGCGGGGAAGGAGAAGGTGTCCCTGGCGAGGTACCCCGTAGCATGGGTGGTGTCCCGGTAGGCAATGCGGAACTGGCACGCCCCGTTTGGCAAAGGTTGGTAGGGCGGACGGCAATAGACGGCGTTGTGTGCCGGGACGGTGCTGAAGGTCGGGGACTTGGTTGGATCGAACACCGGGCTGACCTGCGGCCGACACTGCGGGCACGGCAAGCACTGCATCCAGGACAAGCCGCCCCCCATGTCCAACGCGAGCTGGTAATTCTGGAACCCATCCCCCGTGCCGACGCCCACCATGACGGCGTACACCGCATCCGCCAGCGGGCACATGAACGGCCGTATCTCATTGCTCGTTGGCAGGATCCGGTGCTTGATCCTGCACTTCACCTGCTCCTTGGCTCGCTGGAGGCTCGCCAAGTCATAGTGTGCCGGCTGGTGGTTGGCGATGAGCCGGAGGCTGAAGCCAGCGCCGCCGCTGCCGTTGAGCGGCGGCGGCGACGACACCGAGGCCGTGACGCCATGGGAGAATGGCACGAGGACAGCAAGGAGGGCTAGTGCTAGAATTGGTTTGGGCGCCATGGAGAATGAATAGATCGGTGGTGCTTGTGTGGAATGAGATGTTCTGAGCTATGGCATTGGGAAGCTATATATACCGATCAAATCCATCGGTGTTTAATGAATGCGCAGGAGGGAAAATCTAGATTTAGGATTTGCATATCCGCTTTACACATATATGAGCATTAATACACCTACAATCGAATGTTTAGTAAATATACGTGCGGAGGAAATCCATTTCAAGATACTCTGTATTACTAACTCCGGGATCCGTCCTGGTATATTGGTCCCCTTAATATTTTGTGTCAAATTTAAACCATGAATTTAATTAACAAAAACATTAATGCATGTAGCAAAAAATAGTAGATCATTAGAAAGTATGTTTTAGGATTTGCATATCTAGTTTTAGGATTTGTGTATCTAGTTTTAGGATTTGCATATCCGCTTTACACATATATGAGCATTAATACGCCTACAATTGAATGTTTAGTAAATATACGTGCGGAGGAAATCCATTTCAAGATACTCTGTATAACTGCCTCCGGGCTCCGTCCTGATATATTGGTCCCCTTACATTTTATGTTAAATTTAAACCATGGATTCAATTAACAAAATATTAATGCATGTAGCAAAAAAATTGTAGTATCATTAGAAACTATGTTTCCAACGATATAATTTTTATGACATGCATCAATATTTTGTCGGTTAAGTGAATCTATGGTCAAGTTTTAACACAAAATACGCAAAAGGTTAATAAACCAGAATGAAGATAGTAATTAGTAAGAGATTGAGTTGGTCAGTTGACCATGCTATTAGCATTAGGGATGCAAGCGGACGCTTGTCCATGATGGTTCGCAAAGAAACAATTGAACTAATATTTATTACGTTAATAACCGTGTTGGTGTTGGTTTAATTTTTTTGTCCATTTGCACTTAAAGCTGATGATTATATAGTTAGTGGATGAAGGTGTCAATACTTGACAACCCCTATAGACAGCCACTTAAGAGTGACGCGGGTTACACTGCTCGCGCTACTGCTACATCATAGTAGCGCGTGTAAAAATAAAAAGCCATTGGTATGAAACAGTAGTAGCACGCCATGTAAAACACGCGCTACTACTAAGTGGTCCCCACCGTGCCCTCCATAACAGTCTATTGTAGTAGCGCGGGCTACAAAACTCGCGCTACTACTAAGTGTATAATAGTAGTAGCACGGGTTATTAAACCCCGCTCTACTTAGTAGTAGTGCGGGTCCGTTCATGAGACCGTGCTACAACTACTATGCTTAGTAGTAGTGTGGCACCAGAGCCCTGCGCTAGTGCTAAGCTCCATTTATTACCCGGTCTGTCCGTCCCCATCCCTCACCTCTCTCACCACACACGACTGGGCGGCCGTCCCGATTAAATACATCAGCGTTTAATGAATGCGCCGAAGGGAATCTAGATTTCCGCTTTACACATATATGAACATTAATAAGCCTGCAATTGAATGTTTAGTAAATGTACGTGTGAAGGAACTCCATTTCAAGACACTCGAAGTATATTAATTGGTAAGAGATTGAACTGGTCCAGTTGACCATATGCTATTGGCATTAGGGATACAAGCGGAGGCTTGCCCACCATCGTTCACGAAGAAACAATTGAACTAATGTTTATTACATTAATAACCGTGTTAGTTTAATTTTTCTATTCACGCACGCCCTCCGCTTGCATCTCTTTGCATGGCCCATTTGCACTTAAAGCCCATGATTAAATAGTTAGTGAATGAAGGTGTCGTAGAAATCCATTTCGAGATACTCGAAGTACATTTATATCTATATCTATCTATCTATCTATCTATCTATTTTATAATGTAAGACATAGTTTGATACTAGTGTAGTGTTAAAAAACGTCCACATTATGGGACGGAGGCAGTATCTATCTACACTTCTATATCTATCTATCGATCTATATCTATGATTATATATCCATTTATATCTATATCTATACTTCTACTAATTACAGGCTCGCTAGAAATTCACATGTTAATCATTATACAAGCCGTTAATCTGATGGATCCAAGTTATAACTATGTCGATTAGTTAGTTGAAAATCTAGCATTAATCATAAAAATTAGGAAAAACGCAAAACGTAATAGCCATAAATCCTTATTTTGCACCGAGCTATCCGTATATTCTGCCCTTCAGCCGCATCTATAGCCATCCGGTGATTGAGCTCCAATTTGGTGGATGCATGCATGGACGTACTCGATGCATGAGGGTGATTTTTATTTTGCGGGAAAATTTCCAATCTATTCATTCTCAATCATGGCAGTACAACGAATACCAGCAAGAATAAAAATTACATCTAAATCCGTACACCACCTAGCGACGACTACACGCACTGAAGTGAGCCGAAGGCGCGCCGCTGTCATCGCCCCTCCATCATCGGAGTCGGGCACAACTTGTTGTACTAGACAGTCGGGAAGTCGTCGTGCTAAGGCCCCGTAGGACCAGCACACCAGAACAGCAACCACCGCAGATGAAGAATAACATAGATCAGAAGGATCGAATCCGAAGACACACGAACGTAGACGAACAACGACCACATCCGAGCAAATCCACCAAAGATAGATCTGCCGGAGACCCACACGCCCACCAACGATGCTACACGCACCGCCGGAACGGGGGCTAGGCGGGGAGACCTTTATTTCATCTTCAGGAAGCCGCCGCCGTCTCGTCTTCCTGAACAGGACACAAATCCTAGCAAAACTGAAAGAAACAACTAAAAACGGAGCCCTCCCGCCGGCCCTTGCCGAGATCCACCACACCCCCATGGCCCTAGGGTCACCGGAGTAGAGGCGGACATGCGGCGGCGCGGACAGGAGGCAGAAACCCTAGCTTTTTTGTGAAGGAGGAGGAGACGCTGAAGGAGGAGGAGCACGATAGCAGATTGTGAGTTGTTTTTCTATATATCTCATAACTCACGAATAAACAAAAACTGATCTCCAAAACCGATCTGATGCATGAGGGTGAATTGATTTAAGAAAAGGTACGACCGAATTGAGGACGTGCGTCTTACTCACCCTAATGGTCATATCTTTCATGTTCTGATCGTGCTACAAACTAGCATCAATCTTTTGTCCCACAGATGAACCTGTTCCATGGTGCTTAAAGAGGCGTACTCATGGCAGTTAATTTGAAGAAATTAAGTAGGACGCCTCCATCAGCATGGAGGCCGAGCGATCAAAATACAACAACCGTGGCATGGGTTCACTTCCTCGACACCATTCCTGTTATTTGCATGTCGCTCCTGCACTCACTAGCCACTACTCAGCACACGTCCCTTAAATCTCCACCTCAGTTCTTTGGCACATATAATTTAACTTATTTCAAATACCCTGTCAAGGTAATTGAGGAACCAGTGTGTTGCACGTGTTTAAGTATATGAGAAATGAGTGATAGCTCCCGGGTGCCCCTACACCCTCTATGAACAGTAAATTCAAAAATAGAAAAAATAAAAAAATGTGAAATTTTGCGGCATAAAATATGGTCAAACAAGGTAGGTTCTTGCAAGTTTTCATAACGAATATCATGTAGAGCTCTCGGATATCATGAGTTTCAGCTTTCAGTGCTAAAAGTGCTCAAAACTTCAAGTAGAGCCCTCGATGCATGGTCAACATTTTTTCTATACACATTTAACATTTCTTAGATGCTTCATTAACTTTTCTCAAACACTTGTTCAACATATTTCTAAATGCTTGATTAGCATCTTATATACATGATCAATTTTTTTAATACATGGTCAACATTTTTATACACATTTAACATTTCCCAAATGCTTGATTAACATTTTTTAAATATTTTTTCAACATATTTCAAATGCTTGACTAACATTTTTATATGCATGATCAAATTTTTTACATCATTTTTAATATATGCTCAACATTTTTTATACACATTCAACATTTCCCAAATGCTTGATCAGTATTTTTTAAATACTTGTTATTTTTTTAATGCTTGATTAACATTTTTATATACATGACCAGAAAATTCACCATATTTTTAATACATGGTCAACAATTTTTCTATTTACATTCAACATTTGTCCGAATGTTTGATTAACATTTTTCGAATACTTGTTCAATATTTTTCAAATACTTTGTTCAACATTATATCAAATGTTTTTTGTAGAGTGAGTTTTGTATATATGTATTGAGAATATTTTAAAGTATAAATAAAAATACAAAAATAAAGCAAAAAACAGATAACAGAAAATATATATGAAAAACGATCTTGTGGCTTGCTGCACGCATAGGCTGGCCCATTCCGGTCGCCCTTCAGTGAGTCCGATGGTGGACTCGCTGAAGATGAGACATATGGACACCCCAGCCGCCCCCCTCAGGGCCAGGCTTGGATGCCAATGTCAAGGCACACACACCGTCGCCACCAACGGCGAGGAGTCTAGTTGCACGAGGTTGCCGTCATCGAGCACGTAGCCATGCCCAACCTTATTGCCCTCCTCCGCCAGCTCGGAGACATCGTGCAGTAGCCAGTAGGTAGTACATTGGTGCCACAGTGAGCTGAAGGGCCCAGAGGATGGACACGGAGGCAAACTAGGGACGAGGGTGTGCGTCAGATCATCAGATACAAAATAGGAGAGGGTATCTTGTTCAATAGCCACTGCCGCTAGAGAAATTTTGGTGCCTCCGACCGTCATGTTGGCGCTGAAACGTGCGGGGGTCTTGGATCTTCAAGAGCTTTGTGTTGTTCGTCAACCTCTAGTGAGTATCGTAGTTTTTGTGAGAATAAAATTACTCTTGTTCTTTTCGTGGTGTCATGAAGTAGAGAGTTTTATGTCCTCGCAGATTCAATTATTCGGATCTGTTGAGTTTATGTTAGTTTGTCGAGCTTTATTTTGTTGGCTTGATTCCCTGTGAAGGTGAAATCGTTTATCAACACCATGGTGAAGATATTATGATTCGATGACATGCAGTTCCAGAGGATAGTCCCCGACCCAAGTAGGTTCATCGATCAAGGCTTCCCATCTTTTTGAACGTGCGACTCAAGGCGCTTTCAAAAACCCTTATTGATAGTGTTCGTGCGGGTGAAAGAGTGGCATGTGGCAACATCGTTGTTCTGGTCTAATTACAGATTCTATAGAAGTCGGCATTTCTTCTAATAGAGATTGATGTCACGAAAAAGGCGTTTTAAATGATTTCATTGTAATTCTTAGTCATGGTAGTTACTTTGTATTTTCTGTAATCCTAGATCCAAATCAGTGTATCTGAATTGCTATGGTATGAATAAAATTACATTTGTTTTTAAAAAAGGGGGGGAAGAGGAAGAAAACATGCCATGGTAGCGGGCACAATAATTGTCGCGTTAACAACGCTCCCTTGCAACGCAGGCCAAGACGGCGAAATGACACGCCCAAGCTGCTCGACGAATTGCATGGTGTTCGCGTGCGGGGCCGAAAGGACAAATAGGCACCAAAGTTCATGTATAAGAACTTTACTAGGAAAGATTGAAGAATTAATACGGCGTGAGCTTAGAGTGCTAGTACTCCCTCCTTTCAGGTTTATAGGGCTCATCTCAAAAATTTCAGATTTTCATTATATTACGAAAATTCAATATGGGTCGTACTACCATATAGTAGTGCTATCCAGGTCGTCCATTTTTTTCGAGATCCACGCCTATGCATATATAAGCCCGTGTAATCCGCTCTGCCACTCTTTTATGCACAGTGTTAGACTGGGTTGTCTTACGTCATTTATGGGCCTCTACGGTCTGTCTTCCGCATCTTTTACTTGGACCGTAGCGACGCTAACTGGGCTGCCTCGAGTTCCATCAATTGGGAGGCCCACCGGTCACCTATTATAATGCCCCCTGTCTTGGTCCACATCTCCATTGTTTATCCCCTGCCGCGGTCATGTCTGCTTCTTCTTCCTCCGCACCAGACAATCTGCAGTTCTCATTTTTTGGTTCCTACTGTCGAAGCACTGGAATACGTGGCATACCTTCTAATCCAGCCAGCTGACTGCGGATCCGGCTTCATTGCAGATTCTCCTGACTCCGCCTGAGCGCTATAGGCGCTGCCCTCGCCGGCGAGCTGGCCGCAGCTGCCTTGACCAGCCACAGACCAATCGGGCACCCCAGCTCGCCGCCAGCCGGCAGCCTCGCTGATCTCATCCTGCACGGACCCGCCAGAAGCCGCGCCGCCATGGAAGATGGGCAAGCTGGAACACAGACCAGACACACAAAAAAACGCCCGGGGGGCGACGAGTGAACCGCGAGAACATGGGGGCGGTGGGGCGAGGCGACGGCTGGTAAAAGTCGAGGCGAGACGCAGCGTACCTGCACACCGGATCTACGGGGAAGGCGTCGTCCTGGTCGACGGCGGCGGCCGCCCCGGCAGCCGCCCAAGACGCCTCCGCCTGCATCTCTCTTTTGCTGCGCTAGTTTTCTCTCACCGGTTTTTTGTTGTTGTGTCGAGCTGGTTGGATCACTATCCGAAGGAGCAAAAACCAGCCTAGCGAGCCACACACATGACAGCCGTCCGCCTCAATTATCTCATTTTTTTCTTTTTTTTCCACCGCTCGCAGAAAAAGGTATGTGCCCTACAAAGATCCGCGCTCGACCCCTTCCGAGGGCTTTACTGTGTCGACGAACCTTTTTTTCCGTGGCGGAAAATTCTGGACCACGGTCCATGGAGCCTGCCATTTAAATGTTCCAGCGGTCCATCTCCGTCCCATTCCGTCCATCAGCCGCGGGCCAGCACTCCTGACCGGTTACGTACCCATACGGTACAACACTGTGCCCCTGCCCCACATCTGATTTACTCCCATTTCTGCGCGTCGCCAGCATTTCATTCAATGCGTTCCACCGACCCGATCTTCGCGAGGCAACGGCCAGGATAATACTAGTACGACCCATATCGGTGTGTCCATTATATTATGCTTATTTTGAGTCCAACTGGGTTAAAGTGCTTTGAGTCTTAGCATGCATCTTTTTTACATGTAACATGCATCATGCAAGTCCAATGAGAGGGAGGGTGCTATATTTATTGTTTCGGAAATTGAATATGTGAGAAATATTTCATTGGTTAGTTAAAAGAGAGAATTCCTTATTTGACACTTCCTTAAAATCATGTTCCTTATTTGACACTGGAAAAAAATTCTTCCCTATATGACACTCTAGTTCATTTTGTATACGTGAAAAGATCTTTTTACCTCTGTACATAATGTGACCAGAAATATGTACCATTGAGCCTAATTAGGGAAAATTCGTTTCTGAGAGTGAGCACAGCTGAACATGTTATCTCCTCCGTTGGTCTTTTTTGGGATGCGTGTGTATTCGGTATTCCTGAGCGCATGCATCCAATGTATTTAGAACGTATTCAGCTGTGGGTCTAGTTTCATGCGGTATGGTTTGTGAGTGCGACGTCGATCGACATTGATCATTGACGTTCTTAGCGTTGGAGAAAAGAGAAATAAACCA
This sequence comes from Hordeum pubiflorum, assembly GCA_000582825.1. Classification (NCBI taxonomy): domain Eukaryota; kingdom Viridiplantae; phylum Streptophyta; class Magnoliopsida; order Poales; family Poaceae; genus Hordeum; species Hordeum pubiflorum. The sequence goes on from CBMN010759698.1 coordinate 10,553, forward strand.
AGGCGGAGACCAAGTCCACGAGTACGTGCGTGTGGGCGAGGTGGCCACTCCGGGCTCCGGCCGTGTTGCGGTTGCTGTCCGGCCGGCTGACTCTGACCGCCCACCCCGCCGCTCATCCAGGCGAAAATTCCTAAACGTAGTAGACTTGACCTGATTTTTTACCGGCCGGCCTAATTCAACAGACTCTTCGAAAGTGCGGGGGGTCAAACCAAACCACATGCTTTCTTGAGGTCGAATGTTTACGTGACCTTGCACGTACGCACCTACGTACGTACGGAGCTCCTCCTCGTGTTGCACAGTTGCATGGTGATGCATGCTGGCGTGCTCCCATATTTAACAAAATGTAGCATGGATCATTTCCACAGATATGCTACTGCAGATATACTCCCTCCGTCCCGAAATATATGTCGTTTAAGCTTTCTTAGTGTAATTTCCGTCACGTTACGAAACTTTCTCACTTTCCCAAACTGCCCTCCCACCGCTCGCTCACTCG
>CBMN010759733.1:0-10261 GCA_000582825.1 Hordeum pubiflorum
ACGAGATGCGCTTCTATCCCCTTTGAGGCCACAAGTCTTAATAAGGATAGGACCGCATCTTGGGCGTGACAGGGCGGTTGGCCGGCCGACAAGTGGGACCGAGGCGGACACGAGGGGGACGCGCGGCGCGTCCGCTTGGCGTCCGCGCCGACGCAAATCCGGCCCAAATTTGGACCTGAAATGGGTCGGCGCGGACACGAAGCGGACGCGATTTGGGACTAGATCGGCACGTTGGGCGCCTGTTTTCGTCCGCGGCGACCCAAACGGACGTGGGCGGATGAAATGGGTCGGCGCGTTGGAGTTGCTCTTACCTACCGGAGCGAGTGGAGATCATCATCAGACGAGGGAAGTAGAGTGGCGCTTTGCCCGGCAGGCAGGCGCAAAACCATACTGATCCGATGGGTCGGGTCATCGCCTGTGCCTCCTCAATCACAACTCTCCTCTGACGTATCCACGTGGTTTGGGTAAACATCGGTCCTCGGAGTACGTCACTACTCTACTGCTACTACGAGATGGCTGCAGGTTTGAGAGGAGGAAATTACACAAACGATTAGGCTGCCCATTGTAAAGAAACAGTATTGATCTCATTTCATTGACACTGATGATGTCAACATCTATAGCTCTGAGAGGGGGCATTGCACATACAAGACGGTTACAACAGACAAAAATTTAGATGGATGAGTCCGTTAACATTGGGACGCAACTCATCAGGAGAGAAACCGCACGTTTCTTTTGCTAAGCAAAAAATTCCTTTAATTAAACTAATTAATTAATCTTGTCTGCAAGCTATAGAACTCTTTTCACAATTCATCACATATTTGCTAACTTTATAACTCAAATATTCCCTTGTGCAATTCAATAGTAGAAACATGTTTTTTTTTCTTACTTTAATAATTTCTACTACATTCTAAAAACCTTTTAAAACATTTCAAAAGATCTTGATTTTATGTCTCAATAAGTAAATATAGATATCTACTTCAATCATCCTTGAAGATAGATAAATCAACTGCTTACTTTTTTTGGCAACACTTACTTGACGACACACATCAACATGCATGTTCCAATTTTGTTGCTCGTTCTTTATGTCCTGCGAACGGTATTTTAGTTTACTGTATTATTTGGACAAAATTAACTATGTAATTTCTTGATGTGGTTTTCATAATCTGATGATTCATAATTAGATGACTACAAAATTCATCACTATGTAATTTCTTGATGCGGTTTTCTCCAATGACCAAATGCAGTGCCATACTTATGTGGTATTCTATCAGTTTTACGACATTTAGCGCCAGTGTTATGAATGTTCAATTTTATCATCAATATTTATAACATACATTTTATTCACAATAGAAGTATGGTCTTTTGTTCATAATATCAAACAATTATTGTTTTGCTTATAACTTCTATGCAATTGGCTAGAGTATACAAAACTCTAAAATGAATTATTACAATAAATACAAAGGTATTATGCTCATGGGAAGTACTTTAATTTTTACAAATTTCCCATTAGATATTTTAACCACATTGTTTGTTGGTCATATACACCCTAGTAGTTCTTACATCGATTCATAAAAATATGCAATCGAGTTGGTATCTTTGTGGTAAACCTTTTAACTACAATTTATGAAGAATTTAGTGATTAATAATATCGTAATTACCAAGAATTATACTTACTTGACCAACTTTCTCTACATCTCATAATTTATATGATATTCATACCTGAGCTAGACATTCTACTCTTCTTTTCTTTGTGCCTTTTTTATAGTTTTACTTGTAATATTTCTCCTACTCACAAAAAAGCATCCAACTTTAAGAGTAACGTGGGGCCCAAACTTCCCTAGACGTGTAAGTCTCATTATATCCTTCAAATTTGTTATTTCTCCTTAAATTCTCACCATCAACACATGATTGATGTTCTTTCGGATCCTATATATTTCAGTCTTAAACGTAGTTGAACGCTTCACTAGAACTTGCAAACGAACACTTCTTTAGATATCACATATCTTTTGTTCTTTGCTTGTTTCTAAAAATAATTTCAGTTTCAGAAATATCATATGACTATCCCAAACATTTTGAATTTCAAGTTTCTTGGAATCAAGTACACCGTAATAGGATTCTAACCCTTTGGATCGAAGAGCGTGAGTCTCATCATCCCTGACATTTGTAGGAGTGTATTGTAAGCATGCAATAGGACAAAACCGGTCTCGACACTCTTGAGGATGATCCTCTCGTTACGTTTGTTGATCGTAAAGATTCAACCAGATAAAAACAACTAATCAATTTCAACATGAAAGATGGAACCGTGAGCCATAATTCTACAAATATGATGCAAACTACACATAGACAACGTTCATAATTAAATTCACCAGTGATTGAACTTAATTAATTCATTATTGGGTTTCCACTCAAATCAATATCTCTCATAATTGATTTTAAGTGATTTAAGACTCATATATAATTCACCTTCATTGATGTGGACACCACTAATGACGAGAACTTTAGTCGGTAGGCCAACTTGCCGATCATATCTCCATATGACTTGTTTTCATGTTTTGATGCTTTGTGCTCCAAACTCAGGACTATACTGCCAGAACATCAAGACAATCGAGTGTTCCTACTGTGAGGTATGACCTTCACCCGACTTACACTTCATGATCGGTTCATACTCATGTGGACATGACGTACCCCGAAAGGCTATGAGTTAAAGGCGCTTTGCCCGGCAGGCGCAAAACAATACTAATCCGATGGGTCGGGTCATCGCTTGTGGCTCCTAAATCACCACTCTCCTCTGGCGCATCCACGTGGTTTGGGAAAATCATCGATCGTCCGAGTATGTCACTATTGTACTGCTACTATGAGATTGTTGTAGGTGAAGTTGCACAAACGATTAGGTTGCCCATTTTAAAGATACAATACATATTGATCTCATTTCATTGACATTGACATCATTTATAGCTCTGAAGGGGGGCATTGCACATACACGACGGTTACAACAAACAATATTTTATTTTGAAAGAAAGTGCAATTCGTCGTCGTTTCATATACTATTAAGCAGGTAGAAGATGGCAAAAGCCTTCATGATCAATTGATCATGGTGGTTTACAAGAGCTTGGTGAAGATACCCCAGGAATCAAAAAAGGTCCTGCCTAGCTAGCCTAGATCTCCCAGTGGTGTCTGAAGGCATTTGGCACCCGCGATTTTCCAGCAGTCCATATCACATCTAATCGCCGTGATGATTTCGGTGATCAGTTTACCTTATGCCTGAAGGTGCGGTTGTTCCTCTCTGCCCAGATATGCCAAGTTACTAGAAACAACATCGGTTTTAGTTTCGCCTTGAGGTCGGGTATTGACTGTTGGAGCAAGTTGCACTCGTTGAGCACAGGAAGCGGTATTGTCATCAGCTACAGATAGATGAGAGAGTTTTTTGCGGCCCGACCAAGTTGAAATGCGGTGCCAAATCTCCTTTGAAACTGGGCACTCCCAGAAAAGGTGAGTAGAGGTATCCAAGTTTCTCATGCACATAGGGCATAAGTATCCGTTTTCCAAGCCTCGCCGTTGAAGCCTGTCGTTGCACCATAGCCTATTTTGCAGCAGCAACCAGAATAAAAAATTGATATTGCCGGGGGGCCAGGTTTTCCAGATTAGTATTTTATTGTTTGTCTTTGGCAGAGTATCAAACTACAAATTGTATACAGAGCATGCAGTGTATGTCTCGGAGCTGTGCAGACGCCAAATGGTTTCGTCTTCAACTTGAGGCTGCAGAACCACATTTGCAGCCTGAAGTGCTCTCCATAGAATGAGGAAGTTGTGCACTAGATCGTTGTTTGCTTGCTACCGCGGGTCCTTTACCCATGCATGATTTTCCAGCACGTCGGCCACACATTTCTTTTTTTCCCAGGAACGCTTGTACAGGTTCGGGAACAACATTGTTAGGCATGGAGAGATGAACCACGAGGAATGCCAGAAGGAGGCAAGCTTGCCGTTTCCGATGATGGTCGTGGTTGCACTGTCAAGGAGAGACATGTCCTTGGCATCACACAGCACTTCAGATCCCATCCACGGGCGATCTTCGTTCTGGTAGTCCAACCACAGCCAACGTAGCCGCAAGGCCCTCGAGAACTTTTCCAGATCAAGAATCCCCAAGCCACCGCAATCAGTTGGCGTGCACACTGTTTCCATCCAACTTTGCATTTTCCACCAGAAAATTCTTCATCTTACGCCCATAAGAAACGATGCCTCTTTGTCAATTTCCCTCAGAAGTTTCTTGGGTGGTCGTAGAACAGACAACGCGAATGTAGGGATGGCCGAGAGAACACATCGCACCAACACCCTTCTGCCAGCAATGGACATCATCTGTGCCTTCCACCCAGCCAACCGAGCTCGTACTCTATCCAACATGAACTGAAAATGAGTCAGCCGAGCTCTCCCTAGAGTCACACGAAGCCCCAGGTATTTGATCGGGAAACCTACGATCTTTCCACCAAAGTTTTGCATGACCTCCTGAAGGTTTATGTCTTCACATCGAATGGGCATGACAGTGGACTTGACAACATTTAGGTGCAGCCCTGATGCATCGCCAAAGGATTTGATGATGTGCATTAATTTGTCAACCTCATCCCGGTATGGATTAGCGAAAATCACTTCATTGTCGGCATAAAGACTGGTGCGCAGCTTGAGTACCCGTCCTGGCAGCGGGGCAATGGTGCCCATCTTAGCAGCTCTGGCAATCAGACGGTGCAGCACATCGATAGCGAGGATGAAAAGCAGGGGAGATAACGGGTCTCACTGTCGAAGACCTCGGTGATACTTGACTGATCTCCCAGGGGTGCCATTTAGCAGGAAAGATGAGGAGGTCAAGACGAGAAGCATAGCAATCCAATCTCTCCAGCGTGGACTGAAACCCAAATGTTGAAGCAGCTCAAGAATGAATTCCCACGAGACCGAATCAAAGGCTCTGGCAATGCCAAGTTTGATCAGGAGCGTCGGCTTCTTCCTCCGGTGCAGCGAGCGGAGCGAGTTTCTGACATACAGAAAGTTGTCTTGCAGGCATCTTGATTTGAGGAAAGCACTTTGCGCCAGCGAGATGATCGATCCAATCTTCTCAGTTAACCGCATGGATAACACTTCGGTGATGAGCTTTGCCATTGAGTTGAGCAGACTAATGGGTCTATAGTCTCCCACAGATTTAGGCCCATCCTTCTTCGGAAGCAGTGCAACAAAAGCTGAGTTGATCTTGGCAAAATTGGCTCCTGATAGACTATGGAATTGATGGAACACGACCATCACTTCATATTTGATCAGGTCCCAGCAGGAGCGGAAGAATTGCCCTTTGAACCCGTCCGGCCCCAGTGTCTTCTCTGCCGAAGAGGCCTGCACCGCGGCCCAGACCTCTGCCTCTGTGAATGGGGAGTCCAGCCCCTCGGCATTGACAGTAGGCAGTTGCAGCTCATGCCAATTGATTGTGCACCGCCGCGCTTCAGCTGAACCCAGAATGCTGCTATAATGCTCATGTATGAGGTCGGCCTTATCCTCATGTTGAGTAGCCACATGGTTGTTTGTTCTGAGGGACATAATGAAAATTTTCCTTTTCCTGGAGTTGATTTTGGCATTGAAGAATGTTGTGTTTGCTTCACCGGCCTTTAACCAGTTAATCCTCGATGCTTGTCGCCGTCTGGTTCTCTCCATGGCTGCCAACCCAAGAACTCCCAGCGTCATCAGTTTTCTGAAAGTGAATTCAGCCGGAGTTAACTGATGCTTTTCCATGGCAACATCCAGCCTCAGAACTATTTCACTTTCTATATGGAACAGCAGTTTGGGGTGTTGGGCACTACCTTGTCATGATTCTGCTAAATGCACATGTTTGGGGTGTTGGGCACTACCTTGCCCTCTGAACAGTCTCTGTGAAGCGAGGGAAGTTGACCTAGAAACTTTCAAAACGAAAACGAGCTTGCCTGGGTGCAGCCATGGCGCTAGCAAGAACTAGGGAGCAGTGATCAAAACATGTAGTGGAAGCAGCCATGAGCATTAAGGAAGGGAACATGGCCTCCCACTCGGCGTTTGCGAAGAATTTATCTATGCTAACAAGCATAGGCGATTCCCTCTCGTTGCTCCATGTGAACCTCCTCATTTTGCATCTAATTTCTTTTAGTGCCGCCATGTCGATCACCAAACTAAATCTACTCATCATCCTCCTATTGAGATTAAGATTGTTTTTATCCCTAGCTTCGTAGATTACGTTGAAATCTCCATTTATGAGCCATGGGGTGCCTAAAGGAGGCATAGTTCTAGCTATTTCATCGAAGAAAGCTACTTTTTTGTGTCGTTGGAGGGGTCGTACACCGATGTAGGGATGAAGCTACTCGAGGAGTTTACTAAGCTAAAAGTAGTCGCGATCGAGAACATGCCAATTCCCTGCGAGCAGACAGAGACAAGGTCCCTATTCCAGAAGATGGCGACTCCACCTCCAGTTCCTATCGCCGGCAGCACTACGCAGTCTTTCATCTACCCTCCTCCTATGTCCTTCACCATTTGTTGTGTCCAGGTATCGATTTTCGTTTCCTGAACACATAGAATGGCGAGTTTGTGTGTTGTTGCAACCTCTCTGATTGCTTCTCTCTTCACCGCCGAGTTCAGTCCCCGCATGTTTCAGGATATGATCGTGGAGTTGGTGTTAACATGGGGGCACCAAGAATTTCTCCAGAGACAAGATATGACTAATGAAGAGGACAAGAACAACCGCTGCAACCATGGCATGCCGGTGGCCACCAATAGGCCCCAACTTCCACAAGCATGGGAGCTTGCAAACTAACCTAACACTAGAACTAAACATGAGCCCTAACTCGAGCCAGTTGAATGGTGATCTCCTGTGGAGACTAAATCAACTACAAAGCAACATAAACTAAACATCATCCACACGCGGAGCACCATCGGGCCCAGCAAGCCCAGCAACGATGCGAAGATCTAGAGGATCCTGGTTAGTGAGCTTGGCCAGGCCGTCAATGTCTTCTTCAATGAGTGGCTCGTCGAACTTCTTGATCAGGGCCTTCACAGCCTTTGGGGTCATCTTGTCTTTGGGACCGAGTAGTCCCAGGCCGCGCACAAGCCTCAGAGTTTCCCGATGCGCCACCGGAACCGTAGCGAGCTTGCTCGCCTGTCGAGCACTCTGACGGGCAGGGGCCAATACAGTCTCGTCTGTGAAGTAGAGGAGCATGGTAGGGGAAGTAGAGGAGCAAGGACCTCGGTAAAGAGACTGTGAGTGGTCGGTGCAGCATCTTGATCTTGAATGGCCATCTGTTACACCCTTTGGGTGACCGCGCCCAGCTGCAGGCCAACCGAGGAGGCTGGAGCAGGGGGAACGGTATGCCTGGGAAGAGATCAGAGCGTGTGTTGGTGCATTGGGGAAGCAAAGGGGCTTAGCAACCGCAGCCACAACATCTTTGTCGATGTCGGATGTCGCGCCAGGTTGCGCCATCGGGGGAGCGAGTGCAGTCTCGCCATCAAAGAAAGTGGCCATAGGGTCTGGGGAAGCTTGGGCTTGTGCAGCAGGCTGAGTGCATACACCATGGCCCTCCACTACCTGCTTGCCCCTAAATTATTTCGCACGATGCTGACGTTCTTGGCGGCTAGTGGGCGTGCGGCTGCGTTGCCGCTGTTGCGGCTGCACGGCCGCCCCCTTGTTGTGGATGATGTGCCCACGTCCCAGCAGGGAGTCCTTCCATGAGCACCACTCGCCACCATCGTATCCCTCAGGGCCGCGCCTAGGCCCGCCGAAGGGCATGCCATGGCAGCCAGTGGAAACCACGGCAGTCCCATCACGTTTGTCGCGCTCCTGGTCTTGTGGGGCTTGGCCGTCCTCCACCTTCATCAGCCAGGTGGTGGGGTAGACCGTTGCAAAGGGCATGTTATCTCTGTCGGACTCGTAGGAGGGGATGCCGCTCGGCGGCAAAGAAGACGAGCGCAGGGACAACGGCATCTAGTCTTCGACGCAGTCGACGTGGATGAGTATGTCTTGAGGACGTACCCACACAGGCGGTGCTATGTCCCAGCTTGGGGGGAGATGAGTGCGTTAACATTGGGACGCAACTCATCAGGAGAGAAACCGCACGTTGGTTTTCCCAAGCAGAGATTTCCTTTGATTAAACTAATTAATTAATCATGTCTACCAGCCGTAGAACTCTTTTCACAATTCATCACATACTAGAAGGGTTGGACGCACTTTGTTGTGCCGTTTGTACTATTGGGATTTCATAACGATAGAAATTTGTTTGAAGCATGGGAAAGATAGTGAAGTGTGCTTTCTTGTTTATAATGCAATGTTTTGGTGGATTTTTTGGCTGGGTGATTCTATGTTATCTATTAATCAACGCATGCATGAAAAAGTTTGTACGCACATGTACCATATTAGTACTATAGTTCACATGTTGGCGCCTCTTTGTTAGGTGATGAGAGGGTGTATGGGACTGGTGTGTTTTTACAAAATGGTTGCCGCCGATTAATTTGAGACATCGTTTACTTAGTCAAAATTGTGAATCAAATTTAAAATTGAATACATCAACTGAATGAGAGAGCTCCCTGAGAAATTGTTGACCTGGTCAAAACCAAGAATCAAATTCAAATTGAACACCTGAATTGAATGGAAGAGCTCCAAAATTAGGGACGTAGATGATAAAAGAATTAAAGAGAGAGCCTCTTAAATCACTGACCCGGTCAAAATCGGTGACCCAATTTCAAATTGGAGACATCAAATGAATGTGTAATAGCTCAATTAAATGGGGGGCTCTAAAATTAGTGAGCATAGTGTATAAGGATGGTAAAATAATTGAAGAGACAACACCTTAAATCATTGACCTCGTCAAAATCGATGACCCAATTCTAAATTGGAGACCTCAATTGAATGTAAGGCCTTAAAACTAGGGAGCATTTGACATGGTCAAATTCAATGACCCAATTCTAAATTGGAGACCTCAATTGAATGTAAGGCCTTAAAAACTAGAGAGCATGGTGTATTATATATATTTGCTAAATTTATAACTCAAATATTCCTTTTTGCAATCCAATAGTAGAAACATAATTTTTCTTATTTCAATAATTTCTACTACATTCTGAAAACCTTTAATAACAATTCAAGAGATCTTGATTTTATGTCTCAATAAGTAACATAGGTATCTACTTCTGTCATCCCCGAAGATAGATAAATCAACTCCTTACAACAACACTTATTTAACTACACACATCAACATGCATGTTTCCAATTTTGTTGCTCATTCTTTACAGCCTACGAACATTATTCTAGTTTACTTCACTATTTGGACAAAATTTACAAGTGTCAGATGATTCATAATCAGATAACTACCAAATCTAGCGCTAAATGTAATTTCTTCATGCGGTTTTCTCCAATGACTAAATGTAGTGCCATACATATGTGGTATTCTTTCAGTTTTGCAATGTTTAGCGGTAGTGTTACGAATGTTCAAATTTATAATCAATATTTCTAACATACATTTTGATGCACACAAGAATATGGCCTTTTTCTCATAATATCGAACAACTATTTTTCTCCTTATAACATCTATGCAATGGCCTAGAGTGTGCAAAACTCTAAAATGAAATATGACAATAAATACAAAGGTATTATGCTCATGGGAAGTACTGTAATTTGTACAAAGTTTACATTAGATATTTTAACCACATTATTTGTTGGTCATATACGCCATAGTAGTTCTTACATCGATTCACAACAATATGCAATCGAGTCGCTCTCCTTGTGATCAACCTTTTAACCACAATTATGAAGAATTTAGTGATTAACAATTTATTGTAATTACCAAGAATTATACTTACTTGACCAACTTTCTATACATTCATAATTTATATGATATTCATACCTGAGCTAGACACTCTAGTCTTCCTTTCTTTCTACCGTTTTTATATTTTTACTTCCAATATTTCTCCTACTCACAAAAAAACATCTATTTTTAAGAGTAGTGTGGGCCCCAAACTACCCTAAACGTGTAAGTCCCATTACATCCTTCAAAGTTGTTCTTTCTCCTTAAGTTCTCACCATCATACAAATGACTAGCGTTCTTTCGGATCCTATTTATTTTAGTCTTAAACATAGTTGAACGCTTCACTAGAACTTGCACACGAACACTTTTTTTGATATCACATATCTTTTTGTCTTTGGTTGTTTCTGGAAAAAAATTGAGTTTCAAAAATATCACATGACTATATGAAAGTGCATGGTGCCCCCATGTGTGGTTTT
>CBMN010759740.1:0-10855 GCA_000582825.1 Hordeum pubiflorum
CGTCTGCCGGCTGACGGCAAAGAGGTTTGCCGTCCGCAGTCCTATCCTTTGCCGTCTGCCATGACAGACGGCAAAGTGCCTTATTCCAGTAGTGCTAAGGGTAGCATGGAGTGAGGTATCTCCATTTTTGTTTATAAATGTAATCCTATTATGTGGATGTTATTTTTTTTAGATTTCTTGAAAATGGGTGTTACATTTTCTGATATAACTTTTTGACTTGTGAACATGCTAAACCCTTCTGAGTAGATAATACTTTTTAGTCCACTTACTGTATACTTGGATTTAGGTTTCGTAAATCACACGATTTATGTTAGTTTTGCTAGTTGACAAATACACCATTTTACATGCGTATATAGAACACTTCGTCAACAACATATGTCACTTCATGTTTCTAAGGAAAAACCTTGGTTCGAATAAAAAAAATTGCTTTTAATATATGAATTTTTGGGGGCATGTATTCAGCAGCATGTAGCCTCAAGTTCTTTGAATAATTGTTTTTTTGATGTACCGACTCTTCTAATTCATCCCACAAGTTTTTTTTATGTACCGACTCTTCTAATTCATCCCACAAGTTGTCATCAAAATCCTTACTATGAAAAATAATGCATGCCCATATATTCACACTTGGTAATGGTGAGAGGTGTGAGATGTGGTTCGAAATGCAACCTCGTGGGTGTGTTCAATGTCACCGGAGGCGAGTTGCACCAAGACAAGAGGGTCGAGCCTGACATGGGATGACGAATGTGGTGGAGGGAGTAGCAGAACGTTGTATCTGGTGGTATATATAATGTTTAAATGGGCGGGATGCCAGTTGGATATAGATAGATGGTTCCAATTTGGACGCACTTCCACCTATATAAGGTATTCCTATCCTCACTTTCTTACAACAACTCATGTTTTGATCAACATAAATATATGAAGTAATCTTCTTCCTATCATATATATAGTCACAAAGGAATATATGACCGCTCCAATTTCGGTATGCCAAAAAGTGGGGGAAGCCGATTGTTCAGGATGTCAAAGATGAGGCGAACCAAGGAAGGATGTCGTTGTTGGAAGAGGATACTATTCAATTAGTGAGATATCCTGCGGTGAAGAATTAGAGAGCAATAGTTCATCCAATGCTTTGAGAAGCTTAAGGAATAGATCACAGGGGTGGTGGCTAGGTATCTCTTCATGAATGAAGTTGATCTTAACCTTGAGGACTGTAAGGAGTATTACCAAGAGGTAATCTTGACCACGCAAGAAAGTACATTGTAGTTGTCTCTAGAGTGTAAGGGACCAAGCATGAAACAACAAATCACAATTGTGTTTGGTGAAATCAAAAATGAAATAAGAAATTAGTGAAATATTTTTATGTAGTACTTATGTGCGTAGTATTCTACTTTTTGACATGCATGACTTATATTGTAGTAAAGAAATAATGTACCCACTGCTTATATGGAAGTGAATACATTTCTTTGAAGTATTACTTGCCAAATATTTAAATTATTTATGGAAAATGTTTAATTCTAATGAGTGTATTCATCTATATAAGGGGTTTTGATCCCATATTTCGTGCTACAACTCATATCTCGATCAAGATCAATATCTCATGAAGGATACGTCTAGGTGTAATATTCTTATCTTGAGCTCTAAGGGTAGGAAGGAACCAGATTATACAATATGCTTGCAAATATAATATTTTTTATGAGTGGGAAGTCTTCTTTTGCTTGTCATTGTCCTTCGCTGCTATATATTATTACCTTTGGATGAAAAATGTCTAAACAACTATTTGAAGGTCATGCTAATTCCACTTTTATAACTCATACAATTTTTTTTCAGCTACTAATTCTAAAGAATGTGTTTTGACGACCTTGTAATTGTGTTGTCAAACAAGAACTTGTAATTAAGCCAGTTCAATGTTGCAACTTTGTTCATATTTCTCTTAGACTGTACTTAACTGTCCTTATCTGACAACCTATGTTTAGCAAATAATTACAACCTTTAATGTCATCTAGCATATTTTTAGCCAACAATTACTTTTGGATTACGTTGCCTTTTATTTTTTTGGAGGAGTTGCATGCACTTTAGTAACACATGACCTTTTTTATTATTGCATTACAAATTTTGTCCATGTTAAACACAACCTATCATTCTAACCGTGCAATATTTTATTACATTCACCAAACATTTCTCACTAAAATGGCACGGACACGTGTTCTCGACTGTGGTCGTGGAATGAAGGATTACCTACAAATGACATTAGAGAAGAATTATGATTATTCTTTAGTGGACATCATAGATTGCTCCGCTTTGATCCCACATGCATCAATATAAGGGGTTTTCATACCCTCTTTCGAATGACAACTCATATCTAGATATATATCGGTATCTCAGGAAAGATACTTCTAGTTGCATGATTCGTTTGTTGGGATCTAAGGGTTGCTGGGAGTGAGGTTTATCCATATTTGTTTCTAAATCTTAATCATATTATTTGGATATCTTTTTAGATTTCTGGAAAATGGTTGTTACATTTTCGGATATGAATTATTGACTTGTGAACATGCCAAACTGATAACACTTATCGACTCACTAATTGCATACTTGGAGTTTGGTTTTGTAAATCATAGTCTTTCTGTTGGTTTTGCTTGATGGAAATCAATAACACACGATGTTCCGAACTTTGCAAGTTACAAATATGCAATTTTACATGCGTATATAGAACATAATCATCAACAACATGCGTCACTTTATGTTTATAAGGAAAGAAATTGATTCAAATAAAACATTTTCCACTTTTAATATATGAAAATTTAAGGCATGTATTTAGTAGCATGTAGCTTCAATGTTTTTTGAATGACTATTTTCTAGATGTAACAAGCCTTTTAATTCATCCCACAAGTTGTCATCAAGACCCTTAGTACGAAAAATGCATGCCTATATATATTCACACTTAGGAATACTGAGAGGTGTGAGATGTGGTAGGAAATGCAACCTCGTGGGTGCGTCCAATGTCACCGGAGGCGACTAGCACTGAGAGGTGTGAGATGTGGTAGGAAATGCAACCTCGTGGGTGCGTCCAATGTCACCAGAGGCGACTAGCACCGAGACAACAGGTTCAAGCCTGACATGGGATGAGTAAGATTGTGGAGGGGCCAAGAGGACGTTGTGTCCAATGGCACGGAATGTATAGATGCATGGGAGGGATGCCGGTTGGATATGGATAGATGGTTCCAATTTGGACGCACTTCCAACTATATAAGGTATTTCTATCCCCACATTCATAGAAAACTCATATTTTGAGCAAGATAAATATATGAAATAAGATTCTTCCTGTCATACAAATAGTCACGAAGCACTATAACTCCTCTCCAATTTCACTATGCCAAAAAGATGGAGGAAGCCGACTGTGCGAAATGTCAAGGATGAGGCGAAGCAGGGAAGAATTTCTTTGTTGGAAGAGGATGTTGTCCAGTTATAGAGAACTCTTGCGGTGGAGAATTAGAGAGTAACAATAGTGCACCCAACACTTTGACAAGCTAAAGGAAGAGACCACACGGGTGATGGATAGGTATGTCTTCATGAAAGAAGATGATTTTAACCTTGAGGACCATAAGGAGTACTACCAAGAGGTAATTCTGACCAAGCAAGAAATTGCACAGTAGTTTCCTCTAAAGTCTACAAGACCAATCATGAAAATGATGCAACCACAATTGTGTTTAATGAAAACACGAATGAACGAACAAAATCGGTGAAATCTTTTGACCTAGTACTTATGTGGTAGTTTCCTACTATTTGGAATGCATCACTTATATAGTCATAAAGAAATAATGTACTCACTACTTATGTGGATGTGAATACATTTCTTTGAAGTATTACTTGTCGAATATGGAAATTGTATATGGAAATTTTTAATTCTAATGAGTGTATTCATCAATATAAGGGGTTTATGTCCCCTCTTTCGAGCCGCAACTCATATCTTGATCAAGATCAATATGCCACGAAGGATACTTCTAGCTATAATGTTCTTATATTGAGCACTAAAGGTAGCAATGAACTAGATTATACAATATTCTTGCGAAATATAGTGATATTTTTTATGAGTGGGAAGTGTGCTTTTGCATGTCATTGTCCTTACCTGCTATATATTATTACCTTCGCACCAAAAATGTCTAAAGAATTATTCGAATGTCAAGCATATTCCACCTTTATAACTCATGCAAATTATTTCTTCACCTACCAATTATAAAGAGTGTGTTCTCACGACCTTGTAATTGTGTTGTCAAACAAGAACATATAGTAAAGCAAGTTCAATGTTGGAAATTTGTGCACATGTTTCTCTTTGACTGTGTTTAAGTGTGCTTATCCAACAACCTATGTTTAGAAAATAATTACAACCTTCAATGCCGTCTAGCATATTGTTAGCCAACAAATACCTTTGGATTTGCGTTGCATTTTATTTGTTTGCGTTGCATTTTATTTGTTTGGAGGATTTTCATGCGTTATAGTAACACATGACCTCTTTTATTATTGTGTTATAAATCTTGTCCATGTTAAACATAACCCTTCATTATAGCCATGCAATATTGTATTGCATTCACTAAGCATTTCTCACTAAAATGGCACTCACACATGTTCTCGCTTGTGCCCGTGGAATGAATGATTGCCTAAAAATGACATTACAAAGAAATTATGACTATTCTTCATTGGACATGATAATGGCTTTGCTTGATCCCATGAGCATCTATATAAGGGGTTTTCGTACTCTCTTTCAAACCACAACTCATATCTTGATCAAGATCAATATCTCATGAAAGATACTTGTAGTTGTATGATTCGTATGTTGTGCTCTAACGGTATGAAAAAGTGAGGTATGTTCATTTTTCAAAACTTAATCTTATTATCAAGATGTTATTTTGTTTTAGATTTATGGAAAATATTTCATACATTTTTTTGATTTAAATTATTGACTTGTGAACAAGCCAAACCCTTCTAAGTAGATAAGACTTATAGGTCACCTTATTGTATACTTGTATTTTGGTTTCGTAAATCGCAGGCTATGTGTTGGTTTTGCTATTGAAAATCGATAACACACTATAAGCCAACCATTGCAATTCAGAAATACATTGTTGTACATGTTTATATAAAACACTTCACGGACAACTCGTGTCACTTCATGTTTCTAATGAAAAAATGGTTCAAATAAAATATGTGTTTCTTTTAATATGTGAAACTTCAGGCCATGTATTCATTAGCATGTAACCTCAAAGTTTTTTCAGCGATTGCTTTTTAGATGTACCGACTCTTTTAATTCATCCGACAAGATGAGAGGATGCAGTGACATTCTACCTATCATATATATAGTCACGAAGCACTATAAATCGTCTCCAATTTCAGTATGCCAAAATGAGGGAGGAAGCCGACCGTGAGGAATATCAAGGATGAGAGGAAGCAGGAAGGATGTCTTTGTTGGAAGATGATGTTGTCATGTTAGAGAGAGATATTGTGATAGAGAATTAGAGAGCAACAATAGTGCATCCAACGCTTTGATAATCATAAGGGAGAGAACACATGGGTGGTGGCTAGGAATGTCTTAATAAAAGAAGATGATGTTAACCTTGAGGATTGTAAGGAGTATACTAAGAGGTAATTATAACCAAGCAAGAAACTACATAGTAGTTGCCACTAGAGTCTATGGGACCAAGCATAAAAATAACGCAATCACAATTATGTTTGGTGAATCACAACTGAAATTATAAAATAAGCAAAATATTTTTATCTAGTACTTATGTCGGTAGTGTCCTACTATTTGACATGCATCACTTATCTTGTAGTAAAGAAATAGTGCACTTACTGATTATGTGGAGGTGAAAATGTTTCTTTGAAGCATTTCTTGTGAAATATTGAAATTATATATGGAAAGTAATTAATTCTAATGAGTATTTTCATATATATAAGGGGTTTTCCCCCTTTTTCGAGCCATAACTCATATCTTGATCAAGATCAATATGTCATGAAGGATACTTCTAGTTGTAATGTTCATATCTCGAGCTCTAATGGTATCTAGGAACCGGATTACACATTTGTGCATATGTTTCTAGTTGATTGTATTTAAGTGTCCTTGTCCGACAACCTATGTTAAGCAAATAATTAAACCTTCAATGTCATTCAACATAGTTTTAGCCAACAATTGCTCTTGGATTTGCACTAGTTTTTATTTGTTTGGAGGATTTGCACGCGCTTTATTAAATCATGCCCTTTTTTATGTTGTGTTATATTCCATGTCATTTTAAACACAACCCTTCATTATTACTGTGCAATGTTGTATTACATTCACCAAACATTTCTCACTAAAATGGCACTAACAAATGTTCTCGACTATGCCTGTGGAATGATGGATTGCTTACAATTAACATTACAAAAAAATATGATTATTCTTTAGAGGACATGATAGATGACCCCACTTTGATCGCACATGCATCTATAAAATGGGTTTTCGTCCCCTCTTTTGAACCACAACACATATCTTGCTCAAGATCAATATCTCAGGAAAGATACTTCTAGCTGTATGATTTGTACGTTGGGCTCTAAGGGCAGTAGGGAGGAAGGTATGTCCAGTTTTTTTTTAAAACTTAATTCTATCACCATGATGTTTTTACATTACCAGAAAATGCTTGTTACATTTTTTGATTGAAATTATTGACTTGTGAGCAAGGCAAACTCATCTAAGTAGATAATACTTATCGGTTCACTTATTGTATACTTGGAGCTTGGTTTCGTCACTCAAGGCGATGTGCTGGTTTTTTACTTTTGAAAATTAGTAACACACGATGTGTCAAACTTTGCAATTGAGAAATAGACAGTTTTTCATGCGTACATAGAACACTTCTCGAAAGACTTGTTCCACTTCATGTTTCTAAGGACGAAATTGGTTCGAATAAAACATGTGTCGCTTTTAATATATGGAATTTTTAGAGCATATATTCAGTAGCATGTAGCCACAAAGTTATTTGAATCTTTTTTATTCAGATGTACCGATTATTTTAATTAACCCCACAAGTTGTCATCAATACCATTACTACAAACAAAGCATGCCAATATATTCACACCTGGGAATAGAGAGAGGTGTGACATGTAGTAGGACATGCAACCTCGTGGGTGCGTCCAATGTCACCGGAGGCGACTTGCAGTGAGACAACTTGGCCGAGCCTGATATGGTATGAGGAAGATGGTGGAGGGGGTCGAAAGACATTGTGTTCGGTGGCATTGAATGCATAGATGGGAGGGATGCCGGTGAGATATGGATGGAAGTTCCAATTTGTAGGCACTTCCACCTATACAAGGTATTTCTATCCCCACTTTCTTAAAGCAACTCATTTTTTATGAACACAAATATATGAAGTGAGATTCTTCCTGTCATATATATTCATGAAGAACTATAGATCCTTTCCAATTTCAATATGCCAAAAGAGGGAGGAAGCCAATTACTCGGAATGTCAAGGATCAGGTGTAGCAGGGAATGATTTCTTTGGCGGAAGAGGATGATGTCCAGTTAGAGAGATATCTAGCATGAATAATTAGAGAGAGAAAATCGTGCATCCAACGCTTTGAGAATATCAAGGAAGAGAGCATAAGGCCGGTGGCTAGTTATGTCTTCATGAAATAAGATGATGTTAACCTTGAGGACTAAAAGGTGTATTACCGAGAGGTAATTCAGACCAAGCAAGAAATTGCACTGTTGCCTCTAGAGTCTATGGAACCAATCAAGAAAACGACGTGATCATAATTGTTGTTGGTGAAATCACAAATGAAAGAATAAAATGAGTGAAATCTTTTTTTCCGAGTACTTATGTGGGTTTTCCAACTATGACATGCATCACTTATATTGTAGTAAAGAAGTAATGCACTCAATACTATGTGGAAGTGAAAATGTTTTTTCAAAGTATTACTTATAATTATTAACACTATATATGGAAATTGTTTAACTGTAATGAGTATGGTCATCGATATAAGGGCCTTTTGTCCCCTCTTTTGAGGTGCCAATCATATCTTGTTCAAGATCAATATCTCATGAAGGGTACTTATAGTTGTAATGTTCTTATCTGGAGCTCTAAGGGTAGCAAGGAACCGAATTGTACAAGATGCTTGCAAAATATAGTGATATGTCTTATGAGTTGGGAGTCCACTTTTGCTTGTCATTGTCCTGGGATGCCATATATTTCCCCCTTACGATGACCAATTTCTCAACAACTATTTGAAGGTCATGCATATTCCACTTTTAAACCTCATGTAAATTATTTCTTCAGCTAATAATTCTAAAGAGTGTGTTCTCACGACGTTGTAATTCTTTGGTCAAACAAGAACCTTAGTTAAGCAAGTTCAATGTTGCAAATTTGGGCATTTATCTCCGACTATATTCAAGTGTCCTTATTCGACAACCTATGTTTAGCAAATAATTACAACCTTCAATGTCGTCTAGCATATTTTTAGCCAATAATTGCTATTTTATTTGTGATGTCTTTTATTTGTTTGGTGTATTTCCATGCGCTTTCGCAACTCATGACCTTTTTTATAGCTGTGTTATAATATATGTCCGTGTTAAACACAACCCTTCATTACTATTATGCAAGATTCTATTACATTCACCCAACATTCCTTGCTAAACTAGAACTGACACATGTTCTCTATTATGCTAGTGGTATGAAGGATTGCTGAAAACGACATTACAAAGAAATTATGATTATTCTTCGGTGGACAAGATGGCTCCGCTTTGATCATAAATGCATTGATATATAAAGGGTCTTCATACCCTTTTTCAAACCACAACTAATATATTGATCAAGATCAATATCTTAGGAAATATACTTCTAGTTGTATGATTGGTATGTTGGGATCTAAGTGTAGCAGGGAGCGAGCTATGCCCATTTTCTTTTTAAAACTTAATACTATTATCTGGATGTTATTTTCTTTGAGATTTCTAGAAACTTTTCATTACATTTTTGGATTTAAATTATTTACTTGTGAACAAGCCAAACCCTTCTTAGTAAATAAGACTTATCCGTTCACTTATTCCATACTTGGATTTTGGATCTAAATCATAGGCTATGTATTGGTTTTCCTTGTCAAGCATCAGTAACACACTATCTGCCAAAGTTTACAATCCATAAATATGTAGTAACATGTGTCACTTTATGTTTCTAAGGTAAAAAATTGGTTCGAATAAAACCTTTGCTGCTTTTAATATGTGAATTTTTTGGGAATGTATTCAGTAGCATGGCTTCAACTTTCTTTGAATGGTTGTTTTTATATGTGCTGGTGTTTTAATTCATCCCACAAGTTGTCATCAAAACCCTTACTACAAAAAATGCATACCCATATGTTCACACTTGGGAATAGTGATAGGTGTGAGATGTTGTAGGAAATGCAACCTCGTGGGTGTGTCCAATGTCACCGGAGGTGAATTGCAATGAGACAACATGGTCGAACCAGGCATGGGAAGAGGAAAATGGTGGAGGGGGTAGGGGGACGTTGTGTCCAGTGGCATAGAATGTATAGATGGCACGGATGCCGGATGACTATGGATGGATGTTTTCAATTTGGACGCATTTCCAGCTATATAAGGTATTTCTATCCCCACATTCTTAGAACAACTCATATTCTGAGCAAGATAATTATATGAAATAAGATTCTTCCTGTCATACATATAGTCACGAAGCACTACATATCCTCTCCAATTCCAGTATGCCAAAATGAGGGAGCAAGCCAACTTTGTGGAATATGAAGGATGAGGCGAAGAAGGGAAGCATTTGTTTGTTGGAAGAGGATGGTGCCCAGTTAGAGATATCTCTTGCGATGGAGAATTAGAGAGCAACAATAGTCCATCCAACACTTTGAGAAGATAAAGGAAGAGACCAAACTGGTGATGGCTAGGCATATCTTCATGAAAGAAGATGATCTTAACCTTGAGGACCGTAAGGAGTAGTAACAAGAGGTAATTATGACCAAGCAAAATATTGCATAGTAGTTTCCTCTAAAGTCTATGGGACCAAGCATGAGAACAATGCAATCACAATTGTGTTTAATAAAATCACAAATGAATGAATAAAATTAGTGAAATCTTTTTACGTGGTACTTATGTGGGTAGTGTCCTAGTATTTGACATGCATCACTTATTTTGTTGTAAATAAATAATGTACCCACCGGTTGTGTGGAAGTGAAGACGTTTCGTTGAAATACTACTTGTCAAATATTAAAATTCTACATGGAATATGTTTAATTCTAATGAGTGTGTTCATCTATATAAGGGTTCTTTGTTCCCTCTTTCGAGCAGAACTCATATCTTGATTAACATCAATATCCCATGAAGGATACTTCTAGCCGTAATGTTCTTATATTGAGCTCTAAGGATAGCAATGAACTGGATTATACAATATGCTTGTCAAATATAGTGATATTTTTTATGAGTGGGAAGTCTTCTTTTTCTTGTCATTGTCCTTGGCTACTATATATCATTACCTTTGAACGAAAAATTGTCTCAATGGTTGTTCGAAGGTCGTGCATATTCCACTTTTATAATGCTTGTAAATTATTTCTTCTCCTACTAATTCTAAAGAGTGTGTTCTCACTTTCTTGTAATTGTGTTGCAACCAGAACATGTAGTAAAGCAAGTTCAATCTTGCAAATTTGTGCGTATGTTTCTTTCTGGTTGTATTTGATACGTCCATTTTGCATNNNGATTTCCTACTGTTATTTATTGTGTTTTGTTGAATAACAATGCTTCAGGGAGTGATTCTAATGCCTTTNNNCTCATAATATGCAAGGTTACACAAAGAGGGAGAATACCGACAACAGGAATTCTGGACCCCCGAAAAGC
>CBMN010759749.1:0-18217 GCA_000582825.1 Hordeum pubiflorum
TCAGGATACATACATCTATGCCGACGGGGGCCNNCGGCATAGATTAGGCCGTCGGCAGCTGCAGTTATTCTGGTAGTGGGATGAACCTCGTCGTCGGCGACCCGGTGAGATGCCCCGAGTACGGTCAGATATCTGACAACCTCATTGCCCTATCTCTCTTTCTCCTCTCACCCAGGGAGGACGCCTCCGAGTACGGTGAAAATTTGATTACGGTTTCTAGGCGGAGGCAGTCGAACGTACTGCGAGTAAATTGCTCAAAGCCACCATATTTGTGATTAGGATACTTCAAAACCATCGTTTTTGTCAAAAATCACAAAAGACCATCACTTCTGTGGAAAGTGAATAACAAAATGCACTAATTCGGAACTAAGCCGCGTTAATCGCAAAACTGACGGTTGGGACCCACATGTCTGGGCTGATGTGGCGACAACTAGTCCTAGTCAGTGTTTGACCCGCCGAGGTGGACAGGGGGCCCACCTGTCAGCCACACACTCTTATCTCTTCTCTCCGCTCCTTCTTCCTCCCCCACAACGCCGCTACTCGCGATCCTCCCATAGCGCCCCAGCGTCGCCCCTCCCTCATAGCGCCGCAATGCTGCCCCTTCCTCTGTACAGCGCCGCTCCTCCCTCTGTACAGCGACGCCCCTTGCCAGATCCCGCCTGAATCCGGGCACGATGCACGGGAGCGGGCAGGGTCGTCACGAGTACACCGGTGCCCTCGCCGTCGTCATCCCAGCCACGGGTGCTTGCCAGGAGACTCGGGAGAGCAGGAGAAGGGGAAGGCAGTGCTCACCAGGAGCTTGTAGTCGACGCGGGGTGGCAGGGGAGATCGAGTCTGCGATGGTTGGTGCGTGGCGGCTGCTGCCGGAGCAGGGCGATGACGGAAGGTAGTAGGAGGTCACGGGGCTCGTCATGAAGATGTCCTGTGGCGCGGGGGCGCTCCCGCTCCCCTGCCCCGGCCTCGCCGGAGCGGATGGGGCGCGACGCACAGGCGCTCGACCTCCGCCTCGCAGAGCGGGCAGTGGAGCGGGCGCGCTGGAGCTCGGCCTCGCCAGAGCAGGATGGGGGCGCGACGCGCAGGCGACCAAATCGAGCTCCGCCTCGCAGAGCGGGCAGGGGAGCGGGCGAGCTGGCTCGGCCTCGCCGGAGCGGGATGGGGCATGGCGCACATGAGTTCGTACTCGCCGAAGCAGTCAGGTGCGTGGGCTCGCTGGAGCTCCGGTCTCGCCGGATTAGGCGGCGGCGGCTTCGTGTATGTACGCATCTGGCCGACGCGCTCAAACTCCAGATTTTGGATGTGGTGGCGGGCCAAGCCCGTGCTCGTGGTGGTGCGCCGTGGAGGAGCGCCCTGGTCGCACCGGTGCTCATACGCGCCGCCGGGGAGCACCTCACCCTCACTCACCAGCAAGGCTCCGGTGCAGTTGTCATGCATGCACGCTAGGTGCTCGACATAATGCCTGAAAGAGACTAGTGAGAGGGAGAGAAAGACTAGTCATGCTGTACACGTGGCTTGCTTTCTTTGCCAAGTCAGCCTGACAGGTGCGTCCCACCCATCAGTTTTGTTGTTAGACACGGCCCAACTTCGAATTAGTGCGATTTGTTACTCACTTGCAGCAGAAAATGGTGGTTTTTCGTGATTTTCAGCAAAAACGATGGTTTTGGAGTACCCGAGCCACAAATGTGATGGTTTTGAGCTATTTACTCTACTGCGGTTCACTGTTACTGGCGAGTCATGTGATTTATGTTCGTCCTTAGCGAGTCATCACGCTACTGATTGCGCCCGTACCGACTACTGCTAGGGTTTAAGAGGGAGTTTGCGATGTTTCTAATTAGGTCATGGTTTTTGTTTGAAAGTTGTCAAATTTGATCGCGGATCCCTGTTGATCATATAAAGTGATGAACTCATTCGTTCCAGTAAAATGAATTAGATAGGTCCCTGATTTCGGGGAACTTGCTAACTGAATGTCATACCTGAATGTGTTAACTGAATTTGCTGCAGTTTTGACCTTCTTTAACTGAATGTTCTGCATCTTTTACACTGTCATAACTGAATTTGTTCTACAGTTTTGTTAGAAGAATGATCGGAATTGCATGTATCCTGAATCTTTTGAATTTTTTACACCGTCACAACTGAATGTTTTGAAATTTTGACACTACCATAACTGAATGTTCTGAATATTTTATCTGAAAATTCTGAATGGAGCTAGAACGAGACAAGCAATACAGTTCATTCCAGCAGAGGGAGTGCGTATTACCCAGAATGCACCTCAATTCCAGCACAGCGAGTGAAATAGTAAGTGATTTCTATAAAGAAGAGATCGCCTATGTAACAAGGCGACCACAATGGCGCCGATCTTGACAGCAGAGTATGGATGAACCTCGCAGTCGACGACCCGGTGAGACGCCGCGAGTACGGTGAGATATCTTACGACCTCATTGCCCCATCTCTCTTTCTCCCCTCTTCCAGGGAGGACGCCTCCGAGTACGGTGAAAATTTGATTAGGGTTTCTGGGCGGAGGTGGCGCTCTCGCACGGTGACAGCACTGAAAAAGAAACTATTAACGAGGCGTTTGGCTACCCTGCACTAAGTCAATACAAGCCCTTTTATATTGAAGGTGCCATTTTAACCTCCTCTCGTATGATTTTCTTTCTAGTTGGATTTGTTTTAATATTAAAATCTAGATAGATCCAAAATGAATATATTAGGGAAAGTTTTTTTATTCCTTCCCTTTTTAATATTCAACAAATTCGCAACGGTTTTAAATCCTAGTCAAAAAAGCTAAGATCAAGCCCCACAACCGAGTTTGAATTAATTATGTTCAAATAACAAACATTCCATTTAGCATTTCAGGATGTTACACAAAAGTATAGTCAGGATGCGAAAGAACACCATGAAGAAAACATGATGAAGGAGTAACCAATTGACAATGAAGAGCAATGTGTTTTTCGTTATTAAATGAATTTAGAGACACACTATGAAGATCAAGCAAAGAGGTGGAGGGCGAAATGATTAGCTACCCGGACATGCCCTCGAATAATTATGCTAAGTCTCTGGAGTCATTACATATGCTTTCTAATTCGAGTCAATATTTTACTGCCGAGTCAATGTTACCTTGGTGTTTGTACGAAAATCACCAGGTCTGTAATGTTATTTACATAGAAGTTACCCTGGGTATGTTTTCGACAGCTTTTTTCATCCAGGTCAAAGTTATCCGGTGTTTGTACGAAAATTATTAGGTGCGCGGTGTGTAATTACAGTGCTATTTACCAAGAAGTTACCAGCGTTGTTCAAAGAACTCTCTCTCCCCCGGTCAAAGAACTATCTATCCTTTCATGGCTTTCCTCATAGCTCTAGCTCCAACTTGTCATTTCTCAATAAGAGAACCACCAGGATATTGTTTACACCATACTTCCTTACTAACTCATCTAGATCAGGCCATTGAAACCAATAATTCTCAATTTTCAGAATATAAGGTTTCTTAGGAAGCTCTCCGGATGATATGAAGATATGCGTGTGGTCACACAGTTCCATAGTGCAATTATTAATACCTAATAAAACACCGCCAGACCTACCCATGGGAGGTAGAAAAGACCAATTAAAGATTCTTGGCCATTCGGGCTAGACGATTCCATTGGTGTAAAATCAATTTTCTTTGTCTCGTGAATGCCCACAGAGTCCAAACTATTTTCATTAATATGTTCTCGAATGAAATTCTTTTCTCAACATCGCCAATCCCCTTACAATCCCAAACAAACCCCATTAACAGTTTGGCAGAAAAAAACTAAATCTGAAGGTTTCTTTTTTCCTTTTCATTCTCAACACAGTCTTTATTGGTTTTTAACTAAAACAACCTCAAAATGAGTGTTGTTTGCATTTAATCCATCCTTTCTGTACCCAGCCATATCAAAAGAAAACCACTCCATGGGGTCAGAGTCATCATCCCCTTCTCTAATCATGTGTAATAGTTCCAATAGAATTGCATCTACATCCTGAGGATGGCAGGTCTCAGTTTCCACCGAAGTACTAGATGAATCTCTTTTAATTGCTAAAAACATCTCCATCCTAGCATTTTCGTGAGAACAAGATTCAGATTACAACCGACCATATCAAGAGAAACTCGTAAATCCACCCCTCAAACTTGCCATATCGAACAACTTAACATTGTCAGGATGTAGATCATAAACCTTTGAATACATACCTTATGAGCAGCCCAAGTTTTTGGCTCTAGCCAGAGACATGGACCTATCTAGCATAGGTATGTCATCCATATTCTTGGAACCAATCCTTCCAGTGTTTCTTTGGCTACCCAAATCCCTCCTTTAATGTTATCTGCTTCAATACTAGTCATGTCATTCTGATCATCATTCAATTTAATCCCTAGTTTAGCCCCCAAACTAAGAGTCTAAGAACCTTCTCCTTCATCCTCAAGATCGACTTTGGAAATTTGTACTCTTTCATTGTTAATATTCCTACAAGTCCCCGCTCCATTAACAGAAACAGAGTCAGATACATAATCGTTTCCACTTTTGTGAGCTGCCAAGTTCTTCAATTTATGCAAAAGAAGATCTGCGTCATCTTGTTTTTTAGGACAACAACCCTGTGCTTCAAAGAAAACTTCATCCTTGTACTAGAACAAATGTGGCTAGCTACCACCTCATCGCCATTCATTTTATGTCTTTTTGGATCTCTAGCAGCCTTTTCCTCATGCTGAAAATCCATTCAATCGTCATACCCTTGAGGTAATTTATCCTCACTCTTAGACCATCCCTCGTCAACAACCATTTCAAGTTCAAAGAAAATCCAATAAACCATAAGATTTGGTGTAGTAAGCTTAGTCCATCTGGATATTTTCTGACGATCCACCACAACCACCTTTAGCCTGACCAAGCCAGGTTCCTGCATAGGCACCATATCCATTTCATGTGTATAACCAATAATGAATCATGATTCCACATTTTAACATTCAATATGATATTCCCCCTTTCAAAAGCATCCAATCATACACAACTGCCTTGCTAATCCTAGCAGCCGTTGGAAAGTTGATAAAAAAGGAAACATCTCAGAGCTAATTGGCCTTACAATTCCAGCTCGAAGGATAGGTTTTTGCTATGCTTCTAACAAGCATGTCAACATCGATGTCAAGATCAAACCCCTCTCTCAGACGAACCAGAGCAACTGCCTCACTCTTCATTGAAGAACTTAAGTCTTTTTCATGTTCTGCAACAAAACAACAAAGACCATCCCCTCCAAAACCAACAAGCATGGCCACATGTTTTTTTTGGTGTAGCCAGGCACAAAAATCAGAAATATGTGTCTCTTTTGTGCAATTCACACACTTCGCTTTCACATCACAACCTTTTGGTCCATAGCCCTTAACCCCACATCTGTGACAGATAATTTATCACCCATAGGTACCTTTCCTCCAGACGCCTAAGGAACCGTAGGGACTCCCACCGAGGTCGTGTTAGTAGAATTTTCCTTTGAAGATTGAGCATCCACATCACTACCGCCTCACCACTCCCTTCGTGATGCCTCCTAGGCGTATATTGCACGGAATTCACCACTTGTGTCTTCCATTGATATGCCACAACTAGGGGTGGGAAATTATTGTTCTGCATAGGTTGTTTTCGCAGCTATTGATTCGCCCCCGATTCCCACCATCAAAACTCCAATCATCAAAATTGGCATCCCTACGCGGGCACGGGTTGTTTTGGTAGTTATTCCCTTGATAATTCCTAGGCGGCGGTGTGAAAGAAAAATGATGATTTTGATCAAACTACATGTGCTAGAAGTGCAATCAAAATTAGGATCCCTCTCCCTCCACCTTCGCCCCCATCACCTCTACCTTCACACCACGCCCGGGACCGAAACGATCTCCTAGATTGCACCTGAACTGCCCTGGCTCCTAGAATCGACAGAGCAACAACACTAGAGATGTGTGACGATAGAACCTATCTGCAAACTAGGGTTGAGGTCGGTGAAATACCAGGCCTCTTAAACCCAGACCGCCTAGAGTCCACTTTGTCTCTTTCCGAAACAAGGCCCACCCCTCTAATCTCGGTGCGAGCGAATTGAAACAAAAAAATTATTCCGCAAAAAAATATCATCTCCTGAATCTCCAACTTTCCATGTTGGCTATCGAGTGGCGAGCAGCGCCCTGTCTAGTCCAACGATTGTCGGACGTCGAACTCGTCCATCCCATCCCATGGGCAATCAAGGCAGATATGGGCTAACAACTACTTCCACTAGTTTTCCTCGAACAATTTGAAACCATGGACTAGTGTTACTTACTGAATTAGAACAGAGAAATGAAATAGTAGTAGATCTACGACCTGCAGCAGCGCTCACATAGCAAATTTCGGCGACACCAACTTCGTAGGAATTTGAGCACATTTGTGTTTTAGACAACTCACAACAACACCTAGTTTCGATCTCTGCTTCTTCACCTTGTTCTTCCCAGCTTGCTTTTGAGCACTATCCAATGCATCACCAAAGGTAACCAAGTAAGGGTTTCAACACTCCTGATCCACCTCACATTTGGAACAAACATCATCTTCATCCAGTTGCTGCAGCGAAAAAAATCGGCCACCTGGTCGAACATAATCAAGGGATTCCAGTGTATCTCCACGTGCACGCTCACAGAGACAGGAATCCAGCAGCCTAGCTCCCTTTTTTCAGGAACATCGAAGGAAACAGCTGACTTCTTCCCGCGAGTAAATGCCGGGCCAACTCGGGCGACAGGAAAGATGTGCAATCCACTCAATCCCTTGCTGGTTTGGGTGTTAGGTGAGATGTGTAATCCCCTCAACCCCTTGCTAGTTCTGGCGATAGATAAGGCAGGGGATCCAACGGTTCTGTATGGGCGGAACACTTGTCGGAGACAACCCCATGATGCATTCCCATCTCGCTTTGCGATGCGGATTTTCTAATTTTGGCCTCCTGCTTCGCCTGGAGGATTAAACGCACAGGCGGTGAAGGAGGGGACATCGTCATCCTTTTTCTCTCCAAATCCGTGTCCTCAAAATAGATCCGCCTTGCTAGATTCTCCAGCTCCTGATACGCTTGAGCTTGATAGACCTCCACATACCTCTCCCATCTGGATCTCGAGATCTCGGGTCTTCCTCCGTCACCTGTAGCACCTCCTTCCACTCTCACACACATTGAGTCAACGAGAATTCGTTGTCGTGAAGTATCACAATCCTCTCCAACTACAACTGATCTATTGTCGCCTCCAACACCTTCCCCGGCATCAGCAAATCCGCCACCGCATCACCGAGATGCCTCATGGACGAAGGGGAGCGGTATCCCGAGGGAGGGGGGGGGGGATGTTGGACCCACGGATCCATGCTGGCACCTCATGTGACCGCTCATACGAGCGAGCACGCTTGTATGATAGGCCATCTTTGGCTCTGGAGGTACCGCAAGAGATCCTCCCTTGGTCCCTTTGCTTCGTTATTTTATGGCAGTTGCTTATCACATTAAATAACGTGATTTCACCACCGTTTTTTAGGATTCCTTCCATAAAACTTTGTTTACCCAAAAGACATCACCTGCAAAATACCGACAAAAAGTAATGCATAAACACGGTAAAATTCCACAAAGCCTAGCATGTAGGCACAAAACCCATCGGACCCAAAGTGCGATTTGACATGAAAAAATTATCCCGCAGACTGCCGGACATCGAAATCGTCCATCCTATCCCATGGGCAACCAAAGTGGATCAGGGCCAACAACTACTTCCACTGGTTTTCCTCAAAGAATTTGAAACCGTGGACTAGTGTTAGTGACTGAATTAGAACAGGAAACGAAATAGGAGTGGATCTGCGACCTGGAGCAGCGCTCACATACCTAAAATCCGGTTGCATCAACTTTGCAGGAATTTGAGCACATTTGCATTTCAGATAGCTCGCGACAACATCCAGCTTCAATCTCTGCTTCTTCATTTGTTCTTCCCAGCTTGCTTTTGAGGACGATCCAGTGCATCCCCAAAGGTAACTAAATAAGGGGTTCAAATCTTGGTCCTCACCATCAGAACAAACATCATCTTCATCCAGTTGTTGCGGCGCCCAAAATCGGCCACCTGGTCGAACAACATAAAGGGTTCCAATGCATCTCCACCTCCGCGCCCACATAGACTTGCAATGGAGGAATCCAACACCCTAGCGCCCTTTTTCTAAGGAACTTTGAAGGAAAAACATGGCTTCTTCCCGCGAGTAAATGGCGGGCCAATTCCGACGGCAGGCGAGATGAGCAATCTCCTCAATCCCTTGTTTGTTCCGGCGACAGATAAGGCAAGGGATCCACCGGTTCTGGAAGAAGCAGAACACTTGTCGGAGACAGCCCCATGATGCATCCCCATCTGATTTTGCGACGCAAATCCTCTGATTTCGCCGCCTGCTTTGCCCAGAGGATGAAACCTATAGGCGGGGAACAAGGGGACCGCGACATCCTTGCCCTCTCTGAATCCTTGCCCTCGAAGTAGATCCGCCTCGCATGATTCTCCCGCACTCAATCCGATTGAGCTCGACAGACCTACGCATACCTCTCGCATCTGGCTCTCGAGATTGGGTCTTCCTCCGTCGCCTCCCACGACATCTAGCAAATCGGGCACAACATCTCCGGGAACGCCTCACATACGAAGGGGAGCGGCATCTCGAGGTGGCTCCAACTCCTGCCGGGCGCGGGGGAAATACTGGACCCGCGGATCCGCCCCGGCGAGGAAGCACATCGTTGGCCAAGGGAAGCGGTGGAGGATGTGGCACGGGAGCGTGGGTAGACCAGGCTGACTAGAAGACCGAAACACTAACCGGCAAGTTATTAAGTAAATTAAAATTTATACTAATTTCAGAAAATAGAAGGATGTCAATCAATATTCATGCACCTATCGAGGGAAATCCACGCACATATAGCAAGGTGAAAACACCTTGCATGTGTTCCTGTGCATCTGACCAGGGCACGCCTACGCGCCATCTAGATCACCCGATGATCATATCGGACGGCTTGGCATGGGTGGGTAGTAAGAATGAATTTGGGAATGGTATAAGCGCGGACGGACGTGTTGTTAGCAACTAGTAATGTCGTTGCCAATGTCCTTAATGACCGTCCCACTGTACGTGAGCTTTTCTTGCCAAGGCAGCCTTATGCATGCTGGCGTGATTTAACTTGGTTCCTGTTTTAGTCCACGTTGATCATCATCCGTTCATGTCATTAGTAACCAATAATGTCCTTGCCAAAATGTCCTTAATTATCCCCACTGTTTATGTTAGCCATTGTTTTTTCGTTTTAATGTGCATCCTCTTTTTGTTTTAGCCCCCGTCGATCACCCGTGCAACCAAGAAAAACGAGTCCACTTTCGTATCGATCGTTTCCTCGTGATCCATCATTGGTTCTGCTGCTGCTGGAGAAAGAGAGATAGAAAATCCTAATCCTCTGTTGTGAATATCTGGCCGGCTGGTGGAATGACTTCGCCGCCGGCGCCCGGGAGGTCGGACAATGGCGCTGCCGCTGGCGGTGGCGGCCAGTTCCACGTGCTCAACTCCAGTGGCGGCAGCGGCTCTGACGCTGGACAGACCAACGGCGCGGCGTACCGGCAGCTGCCGTCTCCACGGGCTGCTGCACCCACGAACGGCGCGGCATATCGCCAGCTGCCATCTCCACGAGCCGCCTCTCCTGCGAACGGCGTCTCACAAGGGAACGGCGCGACGGCGTATCGGCAGCTTCCATCTCCGCGGGCCGCCGCTCCAGTGAACGGCGCGACGGTGCATCGCCAGCTTTCGTCTCCGCGAGCCGCCGCTCCGGCGAAAGGCGCCGCACAAGCAAGCGGCGCGACGGCGCATCGGCAGCTTCCGTCTCCGCGCGCCACCGCACATGCAAACGGTGCGACGGCGTATCGGCAGCTTCCGTCTCCGGGAGCCACCGCGCCAGCGAACGGCGCCGCACAAGCAAACGGCGCGACGGCGTACCGGCAGCTTTCGTCCCCGCGACCGCGAGCCGCCGCGCCGGCGAAAGGCGTCGCACAAGGGAACGGCATGGCGGCGTATCGGCAGTTGCCGTCTCCTCGAGCCGCCGCCCCACCGAACGGCGCGACGGCGTATCGGCAGCTGCCGTCTCCACGGGCCGACGCCTCGGCATTGTGGCATTTGACGGCGGTGCGCGCCATGACCACCTACAGCCCTCCGGCCACCGGTGTCGCCCCGCCGGTGCCCATAGCCATGCAGGCTCCGTCGACCCAGTCGATGCCGTCGCCGCACCTGCTGCAGCAGCTCATGGTCTTGGCGGGGTGGGGCGCTTCTTCCCGGCCGCCGTGGCTGCAGAGCTACGTGCAGGGCACGCCGCCGCCGTTCTCCACCACCGGCAGAGGTCGTGGGATGCAACCACCTTTCGCATCTTCACGGATACCACGGATACCGGGGGCTAGCACCAGCGGTGCCGCCGTAGCGGTGCAGAGAGACGCCGGCGGCGACAACCTTCCAAGGGACACTGGCGCAGGCCGCGGCAAACCGGCGAACGAGAGGTCGCTCCAGATCGTCCCCGCTAACACAGGCGCCGGAGCCAGCAAGAACGTGCCACTGATCGGCGGCAACGGCGACGGGGCCGGCAAGAACGTGACACCGGCCGACGGCAACGGTGACACCACGGTGTCGCTTCTGGGCCCTGTGCTCGCTATTCCGTCCACGGGAGTCGTCCGCAAGGGGAAAGCCGCCGCTAAATCGCCGAACGGCGGCCTACGGAAGCCGCGCGCGCCCAAGGGGAGCAGCACTCTGGAGGGACCCAAGAAGGTCCCCGGCAGGAAACCCGTCGCCGACAATCCGGCGGGCACTAACCCCGGTGCCCAAGGCAACGAGCAGCCCAAGACCGTCTCGCCCCCAAGCAACAGCAGGAAGAGGAAGAACGCCGCCTCGGCCGCGGCCTCGCCATCGCCGACGCCGAGCAGCGCCACACGGTGCAGCCTCGTCGCCAGGAGGAACAACAGCAGCAGCACGCCCGACACGGCGGCGGCGGCGGCGGGAGAAAAGAAGCACACGGTCCTGACATGGCTGATTGACGCCGGCGTGCTCAAGGAGAAAGAGCAGGTCTTCTACGTGCCGGGGCCGGAGGACAACAGGACCATCAACGCGAAGGTCGTGTCCGGTGCGGTGATCAGAACCGGCATCCAGTGCAGCTGCTGCGACGCCGCGACGCCGATGGCGCTCCCGGCCTTCGCGTCGCACGCCGGCTCCGCGGACGGGTCCTCGGCACAGTGGGAGAGGGTGCTGCTGATGTCCGGCAAGCCTCTGCTGCGGTGCTTGCGGGAGGCGTGGGATCGGGAGCGCGTGGAGATGTTCCGCGTGGAGGAGAAGGCGCAGGCGGCGCTGGAGCAGGACCGGGAGCGGAGCGCGCAGGCGGAGAAGCGGTCGCTGCTACTGCTCGCCAAGCAGGGAAAGAAGGGAGGAGGTCGTGCCCTCGCCGTCGACGGCGGCGGCGACCGGAGCGACGACGCGTGCGGCGTGTGCGCGGACGGCGGGCAGCTGCTGTGCTGCGACAGCTGCCCGTCCACCTTCCACCCGGAGTGCGTCGCCGTGCAGGTCCCCGAGGGCTCCTGGGCGTGCCACTACTGCCGCTGCTTCCTCTGCTCCGCCGGCGACGGCGCCCCCTCCACCTGCCACCAGTGCGCCCGCAAGTGTAAGCATTCTGCCATGAATCCATGATCACCGCCGCCATGATCCTCTCTCGTACTGTCGAAAATTACTGCACTGACTGACGTGACGCCGCCTCTGCATGCATGCATGCAGATCACAACCACTGCCGCACGTCGCTGTTCGCCGGGCACGAGATCGGGCCATTCTGCAGCGAGTCCTGCAACAAGGTGGAAACGGCCGCTGAAACATTCATTTTTCCTTTCAGAAACACTCTCATAGTACTGTTGAAACTCCTGATCGTACTACTACTGCCACAGTGAGATTGACTGAGAGCGTGGGCTTTCTGATTTCAGATTGCGGCGAAGCTGACGGAGATGGCGGGGGTGACGAACAGGGCCGATGAAGACGGCTACTCCTGGTCCCTGTTGAAGATCCAGAAAGACTCCGGGGACACCGCCGCGGTTCTAGAGTGCAACGCGAAGCTGGCCGTGGCGCTGGGCGTGTTGAACGAGTGCTTCAACCCCGTCAAGGACCGGCGCACCGGGGTCGACATGCTGCACCAGGCCGTCTACAGCCTCGGGTGAGCTCAAGCTATCTCTGACAGTGTCACATCAGGCAAATGAAAATTCAATAGTGGCCATGTTGTCTGAAGAAAACTAGTTAATTTGGTTGCTTCAGAGTTGCATTGTTATCTGAAGATCAGAATCAATTTCTGATCTGTTTTTGTTGACGATGTTGTTTGTTGAGCATGTAGGTCGGAGTTCAAGCGGCTGAGCTATGAAGGGTTCTACACCATGGTACTCGAGAAGGACGCAGAAATCGTCTCCGTGGCCGTGTTAAGGTATCCTTCGCTGCACTTGTGTACAGTACATTTTTTTTAAAACAAGATGAAGGTACATTACAGATATAGTGATTTTAAGTTGAGATGGCTTCATTTGTGGTCCAGCACTGGGTAGGCCTGGCATATGTATGTGGGAACTATTTCTCGCCAGTTTTTTCTTTTCTTTTTTGGGGTGAGTTTTTTTTAGGGGTATTTCTCGCCAGGTGCGAGACGGAGCTCCGTCTCATCTGGGCCGGCCCATTATTGCAGCAGCGGCCTGAGTTTTTCTGTCTAGTAAATTTGTATTCGGTTTTTCACTGTTGGTACCTTTTTTGTTTGGCTTTCTTCGATTTTCTTATTCTTCTTTCATTCTTATTTCTCAGTTTGCTACACAATATAAATTTAACGTACACAATAGAACATTTTTTATACATGTTTAAAAAAATGAAATGCAATTATTTAACATTTTTTAAATATATGTTTTGATGTCTATTTCCTCATACACATTGACATTTTCAGTATACATATACAAACTTTTATACACATGTTTATCATTTTTTAAATACACTATTAGATTTTTTTAATATATGTTTTTAACATTTTCGTAATACGTGTTAAAAATAGTTCGAATATGGATTGAAAGCATTCTTTTTGAATGCTACAAAGACTATCCGGGCAATTTTTTACATTGTATAAACAGTTTTTAAAAATGTCACAACATATTTTTGAAACAAACGGATATTTTTATAAATGTAACGTACATTTTCTGAATGGTATGATTTTTTTGTGAATTACACAAACTCTTGTTTACATTGTATAATATTTTTCAAGAATATCAGATACTTTTTCAAACGCACGAACTACATATTTTAATTTTATATATTTTTTGAAAATTACACTAACAAAACTATTACACAACATATTTTAAAATTCTCAGTGAACATTTTTTGAAAAAAGATTTTTTTTAATATATGTATTCAGTGAGGGCATCCTTAAGATGAAACTGGCTTGTGTCTCGCTGTGGGCTAGACACAACCGCGCACGCACATGTATGATGATGTCCACGTAGTGTCGGGCTTTTGGTGTGCAAGCAAGGGTGATTGTTTGTTCCCAAGTGATAAGAGGCAAATGTGTGGTTTGTACAAGTGTCCAATAATACTGAATTCAACATAAAAAAATAGGTGAAGTAATTTATCCTGTGCAACATAAATAAATTATTGTATAAGTTTAATTAGAAATGACCACACAAATATATATGTATGCAATATTTTGGTCGTATTCATGGTACCCATGTCCTCATCACCACCCAACCTTGTTTCCTTTCATTTTTATTTTATTTTTGATAACATATTCCCCAACCAAATCTTCAATTTCCCATAAAACAAATGTAGAAAACATTTGGCTAGCCAAATGAGTGTCAAGTACTAGATGAGAGACAGTGATACTACTCTTAATTTGCTCAAGCATTTTTAAGTGCATGTACCGCGACTTTGGAGGCTGACGGAATTTGGTGTGAATAGTGTATACATATTTATGGAGCAGGGATGAGACAGTAGGTTTCTGTGATATCCTAGAGTTTTTAAGCTTGCAATCTATAGTGCCAAAAACACTTTTATATTATGGGACGGAGGGAGTATATAACATCCAAAACCAAAAAAATGTATATGCGGAAAAAAAAAGTATGCAGATGAACACGCCGGGCTGAGATAAGTTTGTCTCTTAATTTCCTTTGCAGGTTCCATGCCAACAAACTGGCAGAGATGCCGTTCGCGGGCACGCTGTCGCACTACCGGAGGCAGGGGATGATGGGCCGCCTCGTCAAGGCCGTCGAGCAGGTGGTTCCGTTCAGAGATCAACAATTGTTTCTCCAGCGGGGACACAGATTGCTTGTAAATTTTTGCTCTGACGCATGCGCATGCATCACTTGTGTTGCCAGGTGCTGGCGACGGTGCAGGTGGAGAAACTGGTGATTCCGGCGGTGACCGAGGTGGTTGACACATGGAAGCGGTCCTTCGGTTTCGTGCCCATGGAGCCGCGGCTGAGGGAGGAGGCCAAGAGGCTCAGCATGGTCGTCGTCACCGGCACAGTCCCGCTGCAGAAGCACATCGCCAAGCAGCAGACTGCACGCGGCGAGGAGAGCCAGGCGCCGCCGATGACCGAGGACGAGATGGCGTTCCTGGAGATGAGCTGGCCGTTCTCCAGTTTCACCAACCTCGTCGCCGGGATTGCGTTCCCGCCGCCGTCTGGTGCCGACCCGCTGGCAGCCGCCGTGAGGGGGGTAGGTGGAGTGGGTACCCCGGGGACGAGCGGTCTGAGGTCATGCGGTGGCGAGGCGGCGGGATCGGTGTTCCGGATGCCTAGCTATGCCGCCGCCGCGCACGGCGGCAGCCTTCGCTTGGGCGTGAACAAATAATCATGCTGGTGTTGCGCGCAATGACTACGGGATTTCTGAAGATTTTGTTGTGCCTTTATTTATTTCGGTGTGGAAATTCATAGCTACATATTGTTCGTTTCGGAAAGGCAAAAATTGGATTGATTGGTCCGAAATTTAGACGGGTCACTCTTGAGACGGGTCACTCTTGAGATTTTGACATTTGATGCTTATTTGGATGAATATACATGCGAACCTGGGACATGGTTTGGGAATTCCATTTCTATGTTTATGTTATCAGGGTCGAATGAGAAGAAATTGACTTTTATGTTTGCTGATTCTTGGGATGGTAAGATCCTTGCATGTACTTTTTTAACCGGACGAGCTTGTGGATCTTTGTCGTACGTGATTTACAATTAGGGAAGATTAGTATAGTATATACTTTCCAGATGAAGCGTGTTAAGGCTCTTGGCTAGATGGCTTCCCCATAGAATTTTACTACTCTCTCTCTCTTCACTTTTATAACACCTTTTAGACATTTCAAACACAGTGCAAAACATCTTAATTTGACTCGTTTGGAACGTCTTATAAAAGTGAACAGAGGGAGTAACAATATTGGAATTTAGTTGGTGATGATTTTTTATTCTTGTTTAATGAATATTATCATGCTCGAAAGGTTACAACGACCTTTGACTTGAGTTAGCATTGAAGCGGCGCACCGGACGAGAGCGGTGTCTAGTCTTTGCTCCGTTCTAATGCTAGAGACGCGTAAATGGACGTGACTGGACAACTTTGTATCGCATTCAAAGCCAACCTTG
Organism: Hordeum pubiflorum; assembly: GCA_000582825.1. Lineage (NCBI taxonomy): Eukaryota > Viridiplantae > Streptophyta > Magnoliopsida > Poales > Poaceae > Hordeum > Hordeum pubiflorum. The sequence goes on from CBMN010759749.1 coordinate 15,628, forward strand.
TTTGTCCGCATGCCAACATTAAACATGCATGACGAACGAGAAACTCACTCTGGCGCCTGCATTGACATGGCCCGACACTTCGCCTAGCCGGCACCCTCTATTCAATGGCTGGCTCCTCGCCAGGCACGACCAGCACCGCACCACCTCCGACATGACCGCCATCTCTTGAGCATTATGGGAGAGCCTCTCGACGGACCAGAAGCAGGAGTTGGGTGGCATTACGGCGAGCTGGCAGGCCCGCTGTGCTAGCCGAAAAGAGGTTGGGTTCCCGCAGAGCGCTTCAAAGGGTAGCGACGCCAACGAGACTATGGACGAGGCGTACAACACCGAGGCGAAGCCACCTCCCTCATCGGGCCATGCCAGCATCACCTTGGAGCAGGAGCAGGCGCACTACAACGTCGTAATGGTGGAAGAGCAGCATGTGTTGCTGGTATCGGTGTTCCGGCAGGCGCAGGAGGACCAAAGCTATAACCTCTGGGTCCTCAACGAGCACCGACTCACGTTGACGCAACTTGCCAGTAAGCAGGTGAACGACATATCGTCGCAGGCATGATCGTGGAGGATCCGGGCTTCCTGGATGAGAAGTGGGCGTTTTGCGAGTCCATGTGCAGCCCTTGCCTGATACGCCACGAGCGACGGGGGTTGTGCGTCCTGCGGGCGGAGAGGGATGCTCTATTCGTGGAGATCGACGCTGAAGTGGCCGAAGGGTAGGCGCATGCAACCGCGAAAAGAGCCAGCTCCGCGTCGGTTGCGTCGCACCGCAGTTTGCGCCCGCCACCACGACAACGAGCTCGCTCTGTGCATGTCTGGTGCCATCCTCATGGTGGACTCCGGCGAGGAAGACTAGCACATGGTATGATGCACGGCTTGGGTCCTAGGAAGGCCACTCCTATTCTTCCCCTCCCGCAGCTTCACTTCCCGAGGCTCATGGCTGGTTCGGCCGGTTAGATTGCTGGAGATGGGAAAGACATGACGGGGTACATGGACTCCGGCACCACCGGCGATCATTTAGATTAGGTTAAAAAAGACTCGTCCGCTTTTGTTTAGTTGAAATATGCTGAAAAAGTATTGAATTTGGTCCGATTTATTCATCCGTTTTGCATGCAAAACTTGCTTGTTCAAATCCCATTTGAAATATTTACGGATAGGGTTGGATGGCCAGCTCCCGGATCATTGCTTGCAGACGCGCCTGGACGCATCCATGACAAATAAAGTGTCCGTTTTAGGGGTCTACGTTGGAGATGCCCTAAACATTGTATATGAGAACATCTAGTGCGCATTAGTGTAAATTTCTGTATGAAAAAAATAGCAAACACTAGTGTAAAAATAACAGTAAAATTAATGTTAAACACACAAAAATGGTGCCATACCACTGCCACCCTTTGTTGTCCGCAGGGCATAAGATCAGGCCCTTCTATAACAAATCCTGCAACAATGTGGATAGAGTCGTTGAAGCACATTTATTTGCTTTCAGAAACTCTCTTTTAGTATTGTTGAAACACCTGATCATACCACTGCCAGAGCAACACTGGCAATGACAGCATGCATGGGCTTGCTTATTTTAGATTGCAACGAAGTTGTGGAAGATGGTGGGACAGATGAGTAGCATTGACAAATATGGCTACTCCCGGTCTCTGCTAAGGATCGAGAAGGAGTCTGGGGACTTGCCCGTGGTGGCACTGGAGTGTAACGTGAAGCTGGCGGCAGCATTGGGCGCGATGGATGAGTGCTTGAACCCCGTCAAGGACCGGCACACGGGCGTCGACATGCTCCACTAGGCTGTCTACAACCTTGGGTATGTTAAGTCGAAGCACTTTCCGTCAGGCAAAACAACAGGGCTCAGAGTGACATTGCTATCTATCAGAATCAATTTATGTTTCTTTCTTTTTTTCCAGAATTTTTTGATGTGTTTAGTATGGTGTTTCCGAGCAGATCAAAGTTCAAGCGACTGAGCTACGATGAATTCTACGCCATGACGCTGGAGAAGGATGCAGAGGTCGTCTCTGTGGCCCAGCCAAGGTATCCTTCGCTGCACTAGTGTATTCTACATTTTCCCACATAAAATAGTGTCTTGTATATTTTCTTAAAGAAGGGTCTACTTTACTGGTTTAGCTAGGTTTTCTTAGAGCATCTATAGCTGGAAATATCTAATCCAGCCCCTCAACGCCCGCGGGCGCGGGCACGTCCACAAACAATTACCAGGCACCCCTTATTTTCCCTCTGCTGCATCTAACTACCTTATATTCTATACCTCAAATCCATACAAAGTATGTTAAAATAAAATCAATGTATTACGTAGATAACCCTAGGCTATGCTACTCATTGTTGTTAGAGATGACAACGACCTCTGTGCCGGCGGTGCTGGACGACCCTGCCTATGCCCTATGGGTAGATGGCCGCCTCCTCCTCCTCAGGATCGTTGTTCGAGTCAATTTCGTCAAAGATCTCATCGAGCTTCGCGTTCTGTTGGCAGAGGAAGCGGCGGTTGGCTTCCACCTCCGCGTCCGACTGGCTGGAATCGAGGATGGTTTGATCCTTGACGTGTCTTGAGACTGCGTCGGNNNTTCCCCAAAGAGGAAGGGATTATGCA
>CBMN010759769.1:0-10376 GCA_000582825.1 Hordeum pubiflorum
CCCTATTCCGAAGGTTATGCCCAATTGTATGCAAAAACATCGCTAATTGTTGCTCCACGCTAAGATGTGGACTATCTTCTAGCAACTTGCGATCCGCAAATCTTTCAAACCTTAACATGTTTTTACACAACATATCACTTTGCCAAAATTTTTGGTTTAGATAATCAAATTTCGTTCGATCTCTTTCATGCATTGGGCCATATGTAACACGGGGTCTTCTCTTCCTTATTAAAGCTCGAACAATGACTGCTATTGCAACAAGTGTGACAAAAACAACAGCTCCCCTAACCATCATTTTTCTTTTGTTCATCTTCTTGACCATCTACAATTGATACATGCTATCAATATTACACATCACCATATAATGCAAAGATGTACTGGACAACAACAATTTGAACAAAAATATGTACTGGACAACAACAATTTGAGTAATAAAATGTACTGGACAACAACAATTTGAGCAATAAAATGTACTGGACATGAACATATACAAGGGGAGAGGAAGAGGGGTTAGTACCTTGAGGAGAGGAGGCTCTACTTCGCTCTACCGCCGCGCCGGAGTAGCACCTAGGCCACTGTCTTCTTCCCCTTCTATCCTGCAGATCCAGAGAGAATGAGATGCATCAGCCGTCCACGCAGATTGAACGAGGGAGAGGACCCTCGGCGCGCACGATGTGAAGCTGGGGAGACAGCCGGCGGCGCAGCTGAGAGGGAGGGAGGAAGAGGGCCGCGGCGCTAGATGTGGAGCGTGCGACTGTGCTGGAGAGGGAGGAAGGGGGGCGGTGGCGCAGCAGATAGAGGGAGGGAGAAGGCCGGCGGCGCATCACAGGGAGGGGGGAAGAGGGCCGACGATGCAACACATGCAGGAAGGAAGAGGGCCGGCGGCGCACTTGAGCAGGAGGGAGGAGGAGGTCGAGCAGCGTACTAAAGAGGAGCAACGCTAGGTTTGCGGGAGTGGGGAGGAGTCGTTCGGCGTGATTCCGTGGATTTAGAGGTCATAGCATGTTCCGCATCTCAGACGAATATTCCCTAAGCGGTGACGAGTGAGTTCTGTTCCGGTTGGTCTACCAAACGCTGGAATGAGGCCTAGTAATGAGTCCGACCCATGACATTCCTGTCCGTGGTGACTGCAACCAAACACAACCTTATATATTTTTAGAGGGGGTATTATTTAGCTCAGTGACAAAGAAGGTGTAGGTTTGCTCAGAAATCCACTCAAAATTAGCAAACCATTAGATTTATGCTCCCAAATTCTGCAGTCGTTCATCGTTTCTGTGGACACGGGCAGCTCGCCGCCCTGCACCATCCGCGCCAAATATCTCGAGCGACCCCACCTTCTGACTCACGCCTCCCTGCTCCCACTGACAACGAGGAGCTCGTCCCCACCAATCCCCGTTAACCCCCCTCCCTCTCCGCCGGCCGCGTGCCATATCTCCACGGAACGGATAAGCCACTGAAATCCAGGAAACGCCACAGCCTTCCACTGACAGTAGGCCATAAAAACGCGGCCCACAAACGGGACCCTTGCATCAGTGAGCAATGCGCCGCGCACCTCTCGGTGACCGTAGGTTTTTTACCCGAGCCGGATTAACAGCCCGGCGTGACGGCGAGATACGCAGGCAACCAACGGCGACACCCTTCCCTCCCCCGTCTCGGTTCGTCTCGTCCTCTGCCTTCCTCTGTTCCTCATCTCCCCACCTCACTCCGCCCCCTCCCCATCGATTCCTCCACGCGAGGTCCTCGGGCTGCTCCCGCCCCCCCCGGTCGCGAATCTAGGGTTCGTGGCCCGCCTCCCCTCCCTCTCCCATGGCCTCCGCCGCCGCCGAAACCCTGGTCTCGCTCCCCATCGTGCCCCCCTCCCGGTCGCTCCTGCGCCCCCTCCGCAGGCGACCTGCTTATAGAGGCATCGCCGCGTCTGTCCGCCTATCCGCCGTGCCGCCCCGGGGCCTCGGGTTCGCACTCATCCATCGCCGCATTCGCTGCCCGCCGGCGGCGCGCGCCAACGTCGAGCGCGACGGCGACGGCGCCTCCGGGTCGGGAGAGGCCTCGTCCACCGGGGACGGCGACCGCGACGCGGCTGCGGACCAAGGAGGTGATAGCGCGGGCACGAGCACCACCAGCGCGGCCGCGACGCCGCCCTCGCCGCCCTCTTCGTCGAAGAGGGGGGGAAACAAGTGGCGCCGGCGGGTGGTCAAGGGCGGCGGTGTTGGCCGATGGTTTTGGGAGCCCATAGTGCAGGGCCGGGAGATGGGGTTCCTCCTGCTACAGCTCGGGTTTGCCATATTCGCCCTCCGCATGCTGCGGCCGGAGATCACGTTGCCTGGCTCCGAGCCCCGGCCACAGACCACTTACATCAGCGTCCCGTACAGCGACTTCCTGGCGAGCATTGATAAAGACCAGGTGAAAAAGGTTGAGGTGGATGGGGTGCACGTTATGTTCCGGCTCCGTCCCGAGGTTGAGGCCAGTGTGGTGGAGCAGCCACAAACACAAGTAGACGGCGTTGCTGATAATGCTGCCATTTCGAGGAGAATCGTCTTCACAACGACACGGCCAGTGGACATTAAGACTCCATATGAGAAGATGGTGGAGAATAGTGTTGAGTTTGGGTCGCCAGATAGGAGGACCGGCGGCATGCTCAATTCAGCCCTGGTAAGGCACTTCAGCTGAAAGTTGTCTGTGTTATACACGCTTGATTATTGTGGTTTGAAAATTGTTGCAGTAATAGCATTTTAGACCATTAGTGACATGTCAATAGGGAACAGGGGAAATATGATTTACTACATATGGTGACGGAGATTGTAGAATTGGAGATGGTGTTTACTTTAGAAAAGGAGGAATATTTTGTAATGTTATTTCCCTTAGTATGGTTTGTTTCAGCAATCTAGATTTTATATACGCTAACTAGCTAGATGTGATGTACTGACAATGAAGGAGAAGGTGTTTGTTATATGTCAACACTCTCGCAAGAGACTAGAATCCAATTTTTTTTTGTTCTGTTTGAAACAAAAGCATAACATTTGCTCACTTCTCCCAGCGGTTGCTTTTTATGGCAAGCAAACAAAAGTACTTGTTGCTAAATTTTGGTAGTATGTACTCCATAACTACATATTTAATCCACCCTACAATTGTTGTAGACGCTTAAGCAATCTAGCATCCTTTGGTGTTTTGGTTATCCCTAAACCAAGATTTATAAGAACGTAAAGTTGAATCTATTTCCTTGCTTTCACGTGCAAAAGGAAGGGTTGAACTATTGTCAAGAGTAATGTAGAAGTAGACGCTTCTCTTTTGATTTTGTTTTCTGTTAGCAACCACAACTTCATTAATTCTTCCGTTCCCCCAATCCGATGCAGAAAATTAAGTTCCACCATTCCTCGTTGATATCAGTTAGACAAATACAAATTAACAATACCGAGTCTTAGAATCGCAACTCATAAGCACTTTGCTCACTTTTCTTTTCTTCCCTTGCTGGGCCAGCACACTTGCATGCTATTGTGTTCCATAATCATGTGTCAACTGTAGCATATCAAAAGTCTAGGTAACAAAAACTTTAATCTAGCTTCCTAGTAACTGTACGCTCAAGATTTTACAGAACTACCTATGAATAAGTTAATAGCAGGATGGAACTGGTGATGGATTTCTTCATGAAAAAACGATAAATTGAACCCCGGTTTTATATGTCAACTTATGTACCTAGCCTAATACAGGAATATGTAATCCTTAATTTGATCCACAAATTAGAAATTTCGCAGACTGGAAATATTGTACCGATGCGTGTTGATAGGTGCAAGGGGTAATCTAGTAAGATGTTTGTGTATGTTTACATTGTTCAGTGTTTATGTCCACGTGTACAAGTCTCTCTTCAACCTGTGCTTTTGACCCTAACTACACTCTTATATTGTGCAGGTGGCTCTTATTTATATTGTATTAATTGCAGTAGTTCTTCAGCGACTGCCAATAAGCTTTTCTCAGGTACGGACGTGTGTATATATTTTTCTACCCCAGTCAAACTAGTGAATATGGTCTTTAAATTCGATTTTTATAGACATTATTTCTTGTGTATTATCAGCAATCAACAGGCCAGCTGAGGAATCGGAAGAATTTGAACTCTGGTGGGGAAAAAGTTTCAGAAACTGCGGATATAGTTACATTTGCTGATGTGGCTGGAGTAGACGAGGCCAAAGAAGAGTTGGAAGAAATTGTGGTATGGGTTTTATGATGACTTGTTACTGGTAATTTTGTATTCTACTATGTGCAGTGATGTTCTGGTCTATCTATTGATTGGAGGAAAATAAGCTGGTTTTATCTTTTCATTATGTTCAGGAGTTCCTGAGGAACCCAGAAAAATATATTCGTCTTGGTGCACGTCCTCCTCGAGGTGTCTTGTTGGTTAGTTCTGCATTTATTTATAGTAGCGAGTGTTGCTTGGTTATTGTGTTTTTTACTTACAGTGCAATTCTTTGTACAGGTGGGCCTTCCAGGAACTGGAAAGACACTCCTTGCTAAAGCTGTAGCAGGGGAAGCGGAAGTTCCATTCATAAGTTGTTCTGCAAGTGAATTTGTGGAGCTATATGTAGGCATGGGAGCAGCTCGAGTACGTGAACTATTTGCTAGGGCCAAAAAGGAATCGCCTTCAATTATTTTTATTGATGAGGTAACCTAGCATTTGTGGATATAATTACTTTTGTCTGTTCAGATGCATGCTAACCCTTTGCATTCGGATGCTCTTTGTAGATTGATGCCGTGGCAAAAAGTCGTGATGGCCGGTACCGTATCGTCAGTAACGATGAGCGTGAGCAGACACTAAATCAACTACTCACGGTAGGATAATGACAATAGTTTCTTACTCTTGAGTCTTTACTTCCATGGCATCCCTATTCTTGGTTTAGCCATTGTTAATTTTCTCTTCTTTTAGGAAATGGATGGTTTTGATACCAACTCAGCTGTCATTGTACTTGGAGCAACAAACAGGGCAGATGTTTTGGATCCTGCCCTTCGGCGCCCAGGGAGATTTGACCGTGTAGTCACGGTTAGCTTCTATTCTCAACACAAGTGTATCACTTGCATCTTAGTTTTCAGAGGTGACGGACATTTTCGTGACAGGTTGAAGCTCCCGATAAGTTTGGAAGAGAATCTATTCTGAAAGTTCATGCGAACAGGAAAGAGCTTCCGCTTGGTAAAGATGTAGATCTCAGCGGCATTGCAGCAATGACAACTGGTTTTACAGGGTAACAATTTCTCTCCTAGTTAATCTTTTTAACTATGCAACACTTTCCATTTGACTTTTGTGTACCATATGCAGGGCAGACCTTGCTAATTTAGTGAATGAAGCTGCTTTGTTGGCTGGAAGATCAAATAAAGAAATAGTGGAAAAGATTGATTTCATCAGTGCTGTTGAGCGCTCTATAGCTGTATGTTTTTCTGTTATGTCAAATCTTGTTCTATTACTTTCTTTATTAAAGTAGAATCTGATTAGGATGCAGTCCCAACTATATTGTATTCAGCTTCAAGTTATATCTATCTTAGTCCTTAACTGTGCAATGCGCAGAGGATTACATGATAAAGTGCAACTATGAAGCATCGATACGACGATACGGGATACATTAATTTCTAGAAACAGCAATACGGCGATACGGCGAGTATATATAAATAATAATTTATAAAATGACGAATAATAAAGACAAAACATAATAGAATGTGTGAGATGAGATCAAAATACTGCCCCATTGGTTGCCTGATTTCCTTCATGCATCTTTTCAAGTCCTAAACGATCATCCAGGTCCTCAACTCATCATGGTGTATGCAAAATAGAAAATACATCATATGATATTAGACTTTGTCAAATTGAGATAGACAGGCATGAAAAGTGGAAACAGTAAACAAGTTGGCTTGGGCTTACCAAATGAATATATACTTCCCTGTTCCAAACTTCCAAGTTCCAACAGGTTCCAGTTCTGAATTATCAATGGCCATAGACAAACAATGCAGAAGTCCACTAATATAACATGATAAATAGGAACATACAATTATCAATGGCAGTAGCAGCAACATCAGCAAGCAGTACCAACTAGCAAGCAGTAGCAAACTAGCAACAACAAGCATTAGTAAGCACCTATGCTAGAGAGCAGGAGAGTTCGCCGGATCTATCCTACCTCGCTCTTGCTGGTGACTGGCGACGGTGCCGAAGAAGATTCTAGTCAACCGAGGCGGCGGCGTGGCGAGTCGACACGGCAGCGAGGCAATTCCAGGCGGCGCTGGCGAGCCACTCCAGGCGGCGAGCGACTCCAGTCTGCGACGGCGGCCAGCGGGGAGGCGAATCCAGGTGGCGGCGGCTCGCTCGTGCAAGTGCCTGTCGTGCGAACAAACAAAAGTGAGGGAGGGTAGATGCTAGGGTTTGCCAGGGGCCTTCTACTGGGCTTGCCGTGTCCCTCCTGTATCGTAGACGTTGCGCGGGACGTATCGACGCTTTTTCTTTTCTTTTTAAATCGGAAAATAGGACACTTTGCCGATACCCGTATCGCGGCCGTATCGTGTATCACCGTATCGGCGATGTTCGATACGCTGATACGCCAGTTTCTGCCGTATCAGTGCTTCAGAGAAGTGCAATTGCCCAACATTCATAATATGGACATCTAAAGAGCGCCATCTGTAGAACTGTGCTTGTTATGTGGGGTGTTGTGTACAAATGTCGGACTAAACCAAAATCTGATTAGAATCAACTTAGAACCAAGTTGTATTTGTGCAGGATTGAATCCCTGGTGGAGGTGTGTTCCTTTTCTTTTCTGATTGAGTCTTTACTTTCTTTGTATTAAAATTGGTCATCTCCTATATATAAGGAGCAGTAGCGTGTTCTAGGACTTCAGGAAATAGTTCAATGGTTCTGGAATCCCTAACCTCCTTCTCTCTTCTCGATTCCCCCTACCCTTCTCTACCAGCACCGTCCACAGAGCCAATGCTGCAGCCGGTAGGGCAGCTCTCCCCCTGGCCATGAAGTCTATTCCAGTCCTACTGGTCTCTTTCGGTTCTGTTTTGGTTAAAAACGACACTTAATGATAACACACATAATGAATATTCAAAATTGTGTTCGGAAGTGATTTTTATATGCAAATTGCCCCCTTTAGAGTATGCAATCAAGAAAACAGTGCGTTTTGTCAGTTAAATGCTTAACTCCTGTGTGGTGAATTTGTATCTATTCACATGTCCATGTACGCCACATGCACATATCCTGCTGTAACTACTGCTAGTCGTATACTCTTATCCTTATTCCTCAAGGGATACTAGCTGTACAAAACTAATCATCTCTATTCTATGTCATTCCGTGATGGGCATACCTATTGCTGCCTTGGGCATGGCGGCCGGCCACAGAGCCCAACCCATCACCATAACAGCACCCCAGTCTATGGCATAATTGTTGTTCCTTGCTCTATTTTGATATTGCCGTTAGAGATAGATGTTCCTGTTATTAGTCATTAATAGTTCTCTATGCTACTGTGAAGTTAACTGTGAAGTCTATTTCTTAGGGGATAGAGAAAAAACATGTAAAGCTGAAGGGCAATGAAAAAGCTGTTGTTGCACGGCATGAAGTTGGTCATGCAGTTGTGGGAACTGCTGTAGCAAATCTGTTGCCAGGCCAGCCACGCGTGGAGGTTTGAATTGAAACAACCATTGATAAGAACAGTCAGGATAATTCTAAATTGGTCTTAGTTTCTTTTGCTGTTTATTTTCCCAGAAATTGAGTATACTGCCGAGGTCAGGAGGTGCATTAGGCTTTACATACACTCCTCCCACGACAGAAGATAGATATTTGCTCTTTGTTGATGAACTGCGTGGCCGTCTGGTAACACTTCTGGGTGGGCGGGCAGCAGAGGAAATACTTCTAGCAGGACGGGTTTCTACTGGGGCACTTGATGACATCAGGCGTGCAACTGACATGGCTTACAAAGCCGTAGCAGAGTATGGTCTTAATCAGCGCATAGGTCCAATATCACTAGCTACATTGTCAAATGGTGGGCTAGATGATTCTGGAGGCTCTCCATTTGGAAGGGACCAGGTCTGTCTCAAAGTTTCATACAATTGCAGATCAAACTATTAAGCTGCCTACTAAGCTCACATTGGAAAACTAATGACAGGGCCATCTGGTTGATCTTGTCCAAGGGGAAGTAAAAGCACTTCTACAATCAGCACTTGAAGTTGCTCTTTCAGTTATCCGTGCTAATCCAGCAGTTTTGGAAGGACTTGGAGCATATTTAGAAGGTAATTTGGCATATTATCCGCCTATATTTTTATGGTGCATTTTTCTTCATGAGCTATGCATCAGAAAGGCTTACATGGAAATTGTTTGATGTGTGGTATGTCTAACTGCTCATCTCAATGCTCCTTCCAGAGAATGAAAAGGTTGAAGGCGAGGAGCTACAAGAGTGGCTTAAGTCTGTCGTTGCCCCAGAAGAATTGACCTCGTTTATTACAGGAAAGCAAGAACATGTTCTTCAGCTGGAAGTAGGGCCCTAGCATCAGGAGTATAAATTGGAGTCTGAGACTTAATTAATTTAACCTAGCGTCAACCGCTAAAACTCTGTAAATCCAGAGGATTCATTGAAAGTCCACATGCCCAAGTGATGCTGTATATATATACGGTCGCGGTTGCCCTTGACTAATTCCAGAAGTGATTATCGAGCTCTAACCTCCACAATATTGTAAGTCCATCTGTTTGCTCCTTCGCTCTACAATGTTGTTATAGGGATTAGTCGGGTGGTGCACATGTAAAAGAACATTCCTTTTTCTTCATACATTCTTTTCTTTCAGCCCTCCCAATGAAAGATTCATGTTACATTATCATCTCATCAAATATTAATAGAAATAATTCATATACGGTTTGCATACAATGTTCCTTGCCTCGGTATACCAAGTCTCCATCTGCATTACATGGTTCAGCTACCTGCGCAGGCTGTTCACTTCTCAGCATTTACGAGGTGAGCTAAAGCAAAATGATATTTGCACTGGCGCTTTGTGAACTTTTTGAAGTGCTTTGTTTCTTCTCATAGAAAGAAGTCCCTTGGTTATAAAGCAAGATGGGCATCTGAGGTTTTTTGATAAGAGAATCTCCAGTTTCTGTATAGTCAGTCCAGGCTGAATCGGTCATGGAACTGGAAGATATGTACTACTCCCTCCGTCCGGAGTTAGTCCAGGCTGAATCGGTCATGGAACTGGAAGATATGTACTACTCCCTCCGTCCGGAGTTAGTTGACACTCAAACGGATGTATCAGTCTCCGGGACGGAGAGAGTAGTACAAATACAAATTGTGATTGCTGTGTGGAACTCCTTTAATTTGTAACTGAAGTGTTCGTACATAACACTGATAACATGTCAAAATACTACTGTAGCATTATGTAGCTTTCAAAATGCGATGCGTAGTGAAAACAAATTAGCAAACGACAAATGCAATGTTGTCAATGTCATGCATCATTTGTATTGCTCGCACCTGCCGTTCCGGGCGAACAGAGATTGAGGGGTTAGGATTTTTGACTCGGGAGGGAGATAGAGGCTTTAGGAGGAATGGGAAATGTCTGGAATATGATTGCTGGCTGCACGAAGGCTGAACTCCACGTGCACAGTCTAGTGCAACAAACAGGGAAGCAATCCAACGGTTAGAAGTGTAGGATTTTGCAACTTTCCACCGTCAGCTTGAGTGCATCCAACGGGTCAAGTTTCAAGTTCTTGAGTGCATCCAACGGCTCAAGTTTCAAGTTATTCCCACACTTTATATAGGACTAGTAAGTTAAAGTGCTTGCACGGGAGAGTTTAGATAACCAAAGTACCGTGGTATATTGATATTACATATAGTAATATAATAGGCTAACGTGTACATTCAGAGTCACATTTTCTTTTAATATAAGACAAATAGAACACCCTTGCGTTGTTACGGGCTACAATGCATACAAATGAATTACATAAATAATTAAGGTGCGTATACAGGTTATCAAACCATGGGATTAGTTTAACTTTTGATGGTTTGACAAGCTCATTCATTCTCTCTAGAGTTATATTTTGCTTACAATACACAAGAGATAATCATTGACGGTTTCGTCCAGACTTGTTGCATTGGTGATCTAGTTAGGAAGTTGGATATGGAGTAGTGAGATAATCATTCTTGCCATCTCCTTCCTAATAGTAGAATAAAGGAAGTACTAACATCTCTTATCAGTGGACAAGCACTCCTCCCGCAGTCCTCCCCCCTCCTCTCCTCTCCTCTCTTCTCCTAGACTAGACTACTTGTGAGCGAGGTCGGCCCTGTGCCGTGGATTTCGGTCGCCCTCCCTCCTCTCTCCTCCGTCGGTGCTGCCGACCGGAGTGGGAGAGGATGGGGGGGGGGGGGGGGGGG
>CBMN010759783.1:0-15859 GCA_000582825.1 Hordeum pubiflorum
TATTTGCGGTCAAAAAAAAAAAAAACAGAGGACCCAACCCCTCACATGTTTATATACAATTCTAGCATTCATACATAAAACAAGCAAGTTAACAGAAGACAACGCACGGGTATTCTATTAGCATGAGATCGGTTAGAGATGTGTGAAAACCTGTCTCGGCCCAGCTTGAAATTGGCCCACGTCTAACCTGTCTTTGGTCTTTCTTCCTTCCTTCCACTCACAGCGTGCTGGTCTGGTCTTCCTCCCAGGCGCAATTCGTCACAATTCCTAACAAGCCGAGCAGAATCGCGGCGCAGAGTGGGGGCGGAGAGGAGCGTAGTCAGTGGAGCAGACCACGCCGCAGCCATGTCGGTGCAGGAATACCTAGAGAAGCACCTGCTCCCGCGCAAGATCGAGGAGGCCGTGAACGCGGCCGTCCGCGCCAAGGCCGCCGACCCGGTGCTCTTCATCTCCACCCACATGCGGCGGGCGGCGCCGGCCGTGATCACGCGGGTGTGCGCGAGGCAGATCCTGGACAGCCGCGGCGCTCCCGCGGTGGAGGTTGACCTGCACACCAACAAGGCCGTGCACCGCGCGTCCGCGGCCGGGCCGGGCGCCCCCGAGGGCGCCGCGGTCGACGCCACGAGGGACGTCGAGAAGCGGAGGCTCCTCGTCAAGGCGGTCGCTGACTCGGTGCGGCTGATCAACGGCAAGGTGTCGGAGGCACTCGTGGGGATGGATCCGCAGCAGCAGGCGCAGATCGACCAGGCCATCATGGACTTGGACAAGGCACACCACAGGGTACATCGCCGAAACCCCGATGGTTCCCTCTCTCATTCTTTGCTGTTGATCTGTTCCTGCATTGCCAAGCTCTATTTGTGTAGATATGATAATGAAGTATTATATGAGGATGCTGTTATGCTGTGTCTAGGTGTTTTCCCTAACCACATACTCCAATTGTATATTCTGCTACACAGTGGCAATATTTGGCACTGGCTTGCTTCATTTTAGGCTTCCCTGCTGGAAATAATGATGTGCCATTTTCGATGGTTGTAATGAATACTGGTTTACTAGTATCCCTTTTTTTTTCTACCAAAAAAAGAGTATCTCAATTTAGTACTATTGTGTAGTTAGCAACAGTTTCTGTGGATGTGCATTGTCCTCTCTGGTTATTTGGGAGGTCACCATGTAACACATCATGCTTACACAATAACTAATTAACTATGATAACCATGTTCAGACTGAGGTTGGAGCGAATGCTATGCTGGCCGTATCAATTGCAGCTTGTAAAGCTGGTGCTGCTGAGAAAGAGGTATTACTTATATTCTTTATCTGGGTTTTGGGTGAAAAATGAGTCTGTGATGATAATACAAATTCTTATGGTTGTTTGTCTATTTCTGTGCAGGTTCCGCTATACAAGCATATAGCAGATCTTGTTGGTAAAAGCGCAACAACGCTTCCCGTCCCAGCAATTACAGTCATTAATGGTGGAACCCATGCTGGAAATAATCTTCCTATTCAAGTATTTCCACTTCACATTTAGGATTACCTTTTGTAGTAAACTTTGCTTTGCAGACTGCTGAGAACACTCTTTTTTTTTTTGGCTAAATAGACTGCCAAGAACACTCTCTTAGGCTCTTCTATAAACCCCAAAACTTTGCAGAGTTTGAGATTGTTACTACCTTGTTTCTTACTGTAATATACTACATGTAGTTTGACATCTCATTATCTCAATATACTGTAATGTGTTTTTTTGCGTAGTACTTTGAAGTAAAGTTTAGGTTTCTGTAGGAAATTATGATCCTTCCAATTGGTGCAAAAAACTTTGAAGAAGCAATGCAGATGGGTTCAGAGACATATCATCATCTGAAGGTACCCTCCATTTTAACAAACTGCTTCACAGATATACTTCGTTGATAACACCGTGCACACTTTCTTGGCTATATGCGTGTTGTCTAGTCCCATATTTGGACCAACCTGCTATCTGCCCATCAAATATTCTAGGAACATTGTGTTTCCACGAAAATTTAACGCCTTATGCTAGCTTGCCAACTCTCTTTTCTGTCTTCTTAATTCGCTTGACATTAAATTTTCTCGGTGATTGCTGCTAAGAAAAAACAAAGAAATTGCTTAAACGTTGGCTGTCCGGCTGTTGAAAGTTTTGTTTTTATAATGTAGTTCTGCACAGAAATGTTTGCTGATTTTCACTAACGATTTTTTACTAATGATTTGTTAGGATATTATATGGGAGAAGTATGGTTCAGAAAGTTGCAACATTGGCGATGATGGTGGATTTGCTCCAAATATTTCCAGGCAAGCAAGGAATTGATTTTACTTTTAACTGATGTCCTTTCTTTCTCAACTTCCCTTTTGAGCACCTACATATGGATATTAACATACCATATCTATGTCCGGTGAATGTTCAGTATAACCGAAGGCCTGGATCTTGTCATTGCGGCAATAGATAGAGCTGGATATAATGGAAGGATCAAATTAGCAATTGATGCTGCTGCTACTGATTTTTGCGTCGGTAAGGATAAATCAGTGAAATCTCTATCATCCATGTACCCTTAGCCGTTAACACAATGGTTTATATTCTCCTTTCAATAACATCTTGGGCATCTACATAACTATACCCAATAGAAATGCAAGTAATGGTATGCATTTCACAGATAGTTCCATAGTGTTGCTGTGTTAGAAGGATGTGTTTTTCAGCCTACTGTTTTCCAGCTTCTTCTTTGTGTTGCATCGATGTTGTTTTTACAGCTGTCATTGCTTAATATGCTAGGGCCAGTTAAAGCATACTATTGTGATCAGCATTTCCAATCAGGCACCATTTGACCAATCTCTTGCTATTATACTGTTGTTATACTTTTTGGAAGTGTACGACCTTGAAACATGGAAAACAATGAGTTTCATTCAAGCTAGAAACAGTGAGGTTGAATAGCAGTCAGATGTACATTGTAGGCTATTGTTAATTAGTCTTACTATTTTAGTGAGTGAACTTCCCTGCTTGCTCATGCATCTCTTTGCAGGAAAGAAGTATGACCTGGAGTTCAAGTCTGCAAAGAAATCAGGGCAAAATTTCAAAAGTGGGGACGATATGATTGAGATTTATAGTCAACTATGTTCAGGTATCACTTGTTTGTGGATTTACATATTCTGGGAGACAGATCTTTTGACTTCATGAACCTTATATTTCCTCTTTTTTGTACACTAGAATACCCACTTGTCTCCATTGAACAGCCCTTTGACAAAGATGACTGGGAGCACTCGAAAAAGTTTACCACCCTAGAGCTATGTCAGGTACCTATTGTGATTTTATTTTCTACTTTCTGTCAGGAGCTTATGCCATAATGCATTTGCAGGTTGTAGGAGACGACTTGTTGATGTCAGATCCTGAACGCATTAAGCGGGCAGTAAATGAATATACTTGCGACGCTCTTACTCTCAAGGTAAGTCTCAAATCATTCATTTATCTATTGATGTTTATAAACTTGTTAATGCTGCTTTGTGCAAGTTACTGGGACCCCCGAAGGCCACATAGACTCTGGAATTAGGCATTTTTTAAGCTGGAACAAGCCGCAATTCATTTTGACTAACAATCTTTGTGCCTGGATACTCAGTGTGGTTCTTTGTTTGATTGAATGCCGCTCCTTCCATTTTTGTGCTTATTATTTTGCCTGACATGATTTGAGTTTAAGGGCATTTACACACAATTCGATGTAGTACTTGAATTCACGAAGATGAGCAATTAATAGTTGAACTGATTGTAGGCACATAAGGTTGCAAGAGCCACATCGTTGCACATGTAGTACTTGCCTCCTTGATTCTTCCTTACTCTCTTGATTTCCTTAACTGTCCAGGGATTCTCTGTTTCATATACCTTATGTGTTTCCTTTTCTTTTTCATGTGTGTAGGGAAGTCAAGTGGGCACTGTCACTGAGGCAATAGAGGCTGTGAAACAGGCAAAGGATGCTCATTGGGGTGTGATGGTGTCACATAGGTCCGGGGACACGGATGACTCTTTCATCGCCGACCTGGCTGTCGGTGCAGCAGCTGGACAGATCAAAGCCGGTGCTCCCTGCCGTGGAGAGTGTCTCACGAAATACAATCAGGTTTCTGTTGAATGCTTGATGCCCTTTATTTGAATAAATAGCTTCTTACTTTGTCTTGAATGGTCTTTGATGACTGTGAGCATTGTCTTGCAGCTGCTAAGAATAGAGGAAGAACTTGGAAGCGAAGGGGTTTACGCTGGCGAAAATTGGAGAACTATCGCAAGCTGACTTGTGGCTCACTGGATTCCGTAGATACGATTTGGGTGGTTCTGTAGAAATGTGTTTTGTTCTGGCTCAGTGAAGGCATGGAAAGAGGGTAGCTTAACAAACTGGGGAAATTTTCAGGCACACATTGGTCCCCTAGATGTAGTGGTTGAACTGCTGGGGCTTTACTTTTGAGAGATGTTCAGCCATGCCTTTTTCCTTTCTATATGGTATGGAATGGATTGTGCACAAGATACATGAATTTGAGATGGATCTGAAGGAGTAGAGTTTTTCATTTATACAATATACACAGTTCCAATGTATTCCAGGTTTGTATTTGAAATTCTTCATATATCGTTTGTTCTACCAAGGCAGTTTGCGTGAGCTCAGCATACTTAATGGAGATGTCTTACTAATGTGGTAGAAATTGTGACCATACAGAAAAATGGTGCTCATCAACACAGCTGAAATATTGATGCACCGAGGCACCACAAGAACTCATTATACCAGTACCTGATGCACAGCAATTTCAACAATTTCTTTCGAAATGACATCAACTCCATGGTTCAACAACGTGATCCAGCTAGCACACAAGGGGATACGAAATCGATAGGTCCTGGTATCCCCGGAGCTTGAACACAGCATACAGCAGGTTACAACTTTAAAGATGACAGCATAATCAGGAGGATTCAGCAGCCGCCTGCGCTGTTTGTGCCGCCGCCTGTGCGGTTTGCGCCTCTGCTGCGCGCTTGACCGACGCACACTTGATCAGATGGTTGTAGCTCCCCTTCTCCTTGAAAAGCTGGGAGAAATGGTGCTTGCAGTAGAGTATGCCTTCCAAAGCCGCGTAGTTGGATGGCGAGAGGGCGCAGCCTCCATGAGAGCATTTGAAGCAGGACTTGTGGTAAGACTTCTCTTCAACTGTTACCTGCAAGATTTAGTTTAACAACTAGGAATGAGTCATCTGCATGTTCTGGAGGCTTGAGGATATAACTGAAAAGGAAGTTGGCTGCCTAAAAAAGTACAGATCATTATACAGGGTAAAGTGAAGGCTAGACAACTATGTCCAGAGGTGCAAGTAAAATAACCACCCCTTGTGTTCAATCGCAAAACGGTCAATCGACAGTTTTCACATTCCAAAACATCAATTGTTTGTTGAAATGACAAAATTCTGATGCATCTTAGCGAGCTATGTTGACGCCTAGGTCACGAAACAAAACAAATATGGTATACTCCATGATATTACCTTCTCAAGAGGGTATGCTGTTTTACCACAAGTGGCACACTTGTCCTGTGTTCCCGAAAACATGCCCGCAGCTTTGCTTGGCGATCTAGTCTGAAACAGCACATTCCACATATAAGACTAACTGAGCAAAGAGATAAAGACACATATACAGGCAGCCTATACGGTACTGACCAGCTCAGGAGTCAACTTGTCCGCCGCAGATTTCGCGGCTGAAAGAAACAAAAGCAAGGATCAGGACACATTTTATCAAGAAAATAATCAACTTTTGGCATGCTTGCAGACCAGTATTTGAATGAAAACCTACGTGATTGTGACTGGAAGCTCTTGTTGTAGCTCCCGGTCTCCTTGAACAGCTGCGCGAAATGGGGCTTGCAGTAGGGCACTCCTTCGAACGAGGA
This sequence comes from Hordeum pubiflorum, assembly GCA_000582825.1. Lineage (NCBI taxonomy): Eukaryota > Viridiplantae > Streptophyta > Magnoliopsida > Poales > Poaceae > Hordeum > Hordeum pubiflorum. Next base: position 5,886 of record CBMN010759783.1, read on the forward strand.
GTAGCTGCTAAACTGCGAAATAGCAAAACAAGGTATCCACGCAGAGTGTTAAATTGGCGAAAACCATTGCCTGGCTAGAAGATCAAATTGGCGAAATATCAATCAGTTGTACTATGTCCTAATCTTGTTTTTTACCCAGCCGGAGAATGCAAAATCGTACAAAGCCATGATGATCTCCTATCCTAGGCACACGATTCTGACGGAAAATTCAAGCGCCAGATCCGTGCAACAGAGCAGTTGGCAGATCTGGCATCGCAGTTTATTCTGCAGATCCATCTACCGTTGACATCCATCGATCTTTTCTTTCTCTCTGGGTGTCTCCCGGAACTAGACTAGACAAAAGAAAACGGCTGGAGAGAGAGAGAGAGAGAGAGAGAGAGAGAGATAAGAGAGAGAGAGCGCAAGAGGAATGGGACATACGGAGAGGGTGGACTTGCAGTGGTGGCACTTGAAGCAGGCGCGGTGGAAGACGGCGCCGTCGGTGGAGAGCTGGTCCATGGGGTACACCGTCTTGGTGCACACCTTGCACTTCTGCTGCGTCCCGCTGAACATGGTCGCCGCCGTCGTTGTGGTCTCCCCCGATCTGATCTTGGCCTGCCCCTGCGTTGATGTGATGATGCGACGAACACCCCACGAGCGCCCCAATGGCCGCGCTTATATACGCGGCAGCGGATGGATGGATGGATGGATGGAATGAATTATGGCGGTCTCTCGAGACGGGGTGGGGGGCGGCTCGCTCGATCGGGCCGGCTCACAGTTGCCGCGGCGGAAAGAAAAAGGGAACGAACGAACGAAGCGAAGGGGGGAGGGAAAGGGAGATGAGATGAGGGTGCGAGGGGCCCGCCGCGCGCTGCAGCAGTGCTCATTAACGAATACGAAATTAATTATTATTACAGACGTGCTGCTGCTGCGCGCACGAACGTGGCTCCGGCTGGGCGGCTGCCGGTGGGCCGGAAGGACGCGGGGACCACTTGGCAGTGTGTATGCGGTTGGTATGGCAGCACGCGAGAAGGCCAGCTCTGGGTCCTCGGTCTGACTGGCGCGAGAAGTGCAGCAGAAGCAACGGCTACGACTACTGGTATTCGCATCGATGCGTAGGGCCCGGCGTTCAGCCCCTGCGGATGGGGAGAGGTGAGAGATATTCTTTGGACAATTTGTACTCATTATCTATTACTACTACGGGGTGGGGTGGGCATACGTAGTGCGGGGTGGTAGAGCGGGAGAGAGATATTATTGGCTGCCGCAGCGGCGAGCGGTGCGGCCCACGTCGGCCAGCTCTTTCCCTGCTGCCTCGTCGGACCGCTCTGCTTGTTCGCATTTGTTTTTTTGTTTTTTTGTTTGCTGGAGCCTGGAGCATAGCATACATGTATGCATGCAACAAAGAGGACAGCGCACTGCGTAAGCATAAATGAACTCTTCTTTCCTGCTATTGTTATTGCATGCACGCCTAAACGGAAGAGGCTGAGGCGTGGGGCCGGGCCGTGGGGGTTAGGCGAGTGGGCCGGTGCCAACTGCGCTACTAGCACGCACGGCAGTGACCAGCCTCTAGCTTAGCAAACGGATTATTTACTATTGCTCATTTATTTGCTGGTGCGTGGCCTGTCTGTGCTTCATACGGGCAGGCTACAGCTCATTTTCGTAACGCCCGGTTCAAGCATTGTTAAGAGCGTACTGGAATACTCCTAAAAGAAAAAGAGCGTACCGGAATGTGCTCGCTATTGTTCACTGGACCGGACGGCGGTACCCCTGAGCTGATACCAAACACACCCGTACAGCTCATCCAAGGATAATATCATTCCATTCAGCAGTGCTTTGCGAGACGACATACCTAATAACCATCACATACTCACACAATGATTGGATCTGAAGCAAGTGCCATCGTCAACCACCGAGTGCGACCAACGCACCATTATCCTGCCCGGCACCAACCGGAAAACGCAATCAACAACCCCACGGCACGACGCCAACCAAATCACTGCCAAAACAGCACTGGCCACCACACCATCACCATGCAGCAAAGACATACGAGTAGTTAGCTCGTGTGGCACTGTCATCAGGTTCAGGTCAGTGCTAATCCTAGCTCCAAGTCCACAAATACCCAAAATGCCCATGAATGTGATCCACGAAACAGTGGTTACAGCATCAAACTCACAAACAGGAGCTTAGCAGGATCGAAGAATGCAACCATGAAAAGAGAACGGGAGTTTATATATGTGCCACAGATGGGCGGTGGCTGCCGCCTGCCGGTGTTCTGATGCTTAGCCGGGACATGTCTCATGTGCCCGTTTTATATCAGCAAATCATAATGGTTCTTCCCACTGTATAATAGTCTCACTGGCACCCGCTTCTTCCCCTCTTTAGAGTCTTTGGTAAACTCCAATCCGTACTCGGCAATTGGGATAAACCCGTTACCTCGTCCACGGTACTGTTGCACAAAAAAAAGGGTAGATTAAGTTTGACATGAAGTGAGGAAAATGGTGAGAAGCACCGAGTCAAGCATAACATACGAGGCAATCAAAGCAGAATGCTCAAACATGATCGCGGTGAAACAGAGAAAATGGTGCAATAAATCCACACGGTATTTCCAATTTTGGAGACAAGCTGGATTTAAACATCGGAAAATGCAAAAGGAAAGGTATTCACCAATCTTTTCAAACAGTTCGATCTGCACTTTGCAAATGTCTTTCCAATTAATTATGCCCAGAATCTCGGATGTTGGGGGTTCAGAACTTCGGGCCAAAGAAACAGAAATCAAAATGCAGTTTAGATTTTCAACACCACTCTGAAGGAAAATTTAGGCAGATTGTCTAGTTCCAAACGAACTTTTAGTTTTTGTTATTGAAGTACCAAGAAATCTTGGCTACATATTATCAATTGCTAGTATGTGTGCCTTCTGATTTCATCAACTTTTATCATAGTACGATGCAATGCCCATAGTGATGATGATGGTGTTCTTAAAGTCACTATTCTTCCAAAACCTGTTGTTCAGTTTCTCTCTCTTAACAATAATAAAAGCGAGCTAATTGGATCAACTATTCCATTGATTTTTTATGAGAATCGCTTCCATCATGTCACAACCATATTATTAAATATAGATGAAGTTTTATTATCCTTCTCCATTATGCACACATATAGATTCATCGTCACCTAGGGTAGTTGAATTTACCTCACGCTCCGGAATGTAAATAATGATTGGTTGCCGACACAGTCTAGACAAAACCTGGAAAGAGCAGATGCCGGATGAAAATCATATGTGAATGAACCATGTATACAGATATAACAATTTAAGCAACAAATACAATATCAATCTACTCGGAAATGGGTGGCCTACTTTAGAACATCCAGAAGTTAAACAGAAGTATATTTTTTACTTTATCACGCTAAAAAAGAAGAATGATGCATGAACTGTACTGCTTAAAACATAAAATGGCTGATACATGCAAGTCGGATGTTCTCCAGATGCAATCTGACGAATAACTGATTCCTGCATCAACTATGCATGTTAACTTTTAGAACCATCAAATCCATACCAAGAGTTCTGACTCTCCGCCCCAAAAATCAGGCCGCCTTATCCTTTGGCAGTAGCTACAAAAGCAGGCATATCGGTTAGCATATCTAATTTAATGATATTGAAGTAAATAAAAAAGCTATAGGAAACTAACCGTTTCAAAGATTCATCCACTGTAATGGCTATAATCGCCTCTTCATACTTTTGACGCTCGGTTTGGTTGTCACATATAACTTCTTTCACTGCCAGCCGTAAGTCGTCTAGGAAATTGAAGGTAAATTCCATCATAAAAATATATTTCAACAATAAGCTGTCTTTCAATGGAGACCTGGCAAATTTCCAAGGCAATAACAATACTATATGGCCAGTTCAAAGGTTGAGCGATGGCCGATGGGTACTCAGGTTTATTGGGATGGGGCGGTTGTAAGGAATGTGCAATTTAAATTTAAAAGAAACACGTACAGCTCTTCTTCACATATCCCTTGCAACAGGATAAGCTTTGGCCTACTCCATATCTTCGTACAGGGAGCCTCTCCAAAATATTTCCTATCGATATCGCTTCATGCTTCAGCGGACTCTTCAATTTTTCACTCTCCATATTCCACTATTCTATATTTTATCGATATCATATAAATAACAATATACTTGTAACCGCTATGTTTTCAACAGCAATGGTTCTATCTGATGGGTATATATGTAATGGCTACTTTTTCTGGTCTATATATATGCAAAGTCATTCGCTCTTCCTGATCGTTACTCCTCTACAAGATAGCAATGAGCCGTCACTACTTACTGAAGCGGTGTCTCTTAGATTCATCATCGTCACATGATGGCAAAGTACTTAAATCTTACTACATATCCAGCACATAATATCAGCTTTTGAATGTTCCAAGCCATGGTGGTTCTGTGCCTAAACAGAGGTAATTCGTCCTATTAGAAAAATAGTCTTTCAGACTATACAAAGACTACTTTCCAGATGCTCCTACCAACAACCCAACTATATTTCAGTGCAGGTTTGTTATCGTTACATCTATTTCTGTTCTCCTTTTTTTGTTAATACTCTTGGCTAGAACTCATTCTTATTTTCGGATAGGTTTAGAATGACTTCTCTATTTTTTAAGGCACAGTGCATATTGTACAAGATCATGACGACTATTTTGTACAGAAAAGAGATGGAGCTGGACATCTTGGGTTATATTCGACGGAGAAGATTACCATAGCATTACGGAATGCTAATGCATGACGTAGCAAAGAATGCTACAGATAGTTATGTTTGGATTGAAGAAAGTGTTACTATAAAGTCTTAAAATTTGTGAAAAACTATTGTTGAAACCTCTAGGGATGAGTATTTGAGATCTTCAATTGAGAATTTTACTGCTGGATGACAAGCAATAGGAGAAAAAAAGGTGTTTCCCCAGAATGCTAAGTAGCATAGATTGCATGCATTCGAAGTGGAAAGTTGTCCAGCAGCATGGCAAAATTTCTCTTTACTCTCCAGTTGCAAAACATCATTTTTCATTTCAACATCTCAAATACCCACCTCTGAAGACTTCTGCAATAGCTTTCTCAAACATTTTAAGACACTCTATAACAGTGCTTACTCCAATCCGAAATCATCCGTAGCATCGGGTGCTACTCCATTAGTTAGTATTTCAAATGTTGGGGTAATCTTCTTAAAAAAGATAGCCCAAGATGTCCACAGCCATCACTTTTCTACACAAAGGAGTCATAATTGCCTTCTACAGCATACACTATGTCAAAAGTTTGAGAACAAGTCATTCTAAACGAAAAATAAACATGAGCTATAGACAAGAAATTAAACAAAAAAGTGAACAGAAACATATCAACTAACAACAAACCTGTTGTGATGAATCACTTAGCGTATACGAATGAATCTTGGCCTAGCATTGTGTATTCAAATGATAATATTGATTGTGTGCTTGGTTTGATGTAAAAATAAGTTCATTGCCATCATCAGACAATGAAGAATCCAAGAGACATTACATGAGTAAGCTACGACCACTAATTGTGATGTGGTAGAGGAGGAACAACCATATATAGGCAAATAACTTTGCATGTATAGACTAATATAGCCATTACAAATGTATCCGTCCAAAAATAGCTGTTACAAATATAGCCATTGAAATTACAGCGGTTACACATATGGCCAGTAAAAGAATATTGCTATTTATATCATGTCGATAAAATGTTTCCTCCGGTTCAAGGAAAGGTGACATTTTGGACAGTGACACGGTCATCAAAATATAATTCTGAGCACTATTTTCTACTTTCGCATATGAATAACACCCAATAAAATTATAGTATCTTAAAAATAGTTTCCTACACAAATATGTACATTTGATTCTCAAGTTTCCAACCTAAATACTGAAACAATATCAGCGGCCAAATAAGTATGTCCAAAACATGCCATTTTTGTGAACTGGAGTGAGAAAGAGTGGAATACAAAGGGCGGAAAATGGAGGGTATGTCAGAGCGTGAAGAAATATGAAGAGGATTTTTTCGTCAGAGAGGCTCACCACACGGAAATTGCTATGTAGACGTTCGGTTGGAGATGCTCTGAGGAGTAGGTGTAGGGAACATGCCATGTATTTTTTATGTTCAATGACTGAAAAATGTCCCATTCTTTCTCATGGCCATAATCGTCTGGAGTCTAGAGTAGTGGGGTCTATCTTTGAGTGTAACAATTACACCCAAATTGACTTCCAGGTCTATGACCTAGAAATACATTTGAACCTATCTACCATGTACCACAATCTCTTGCATGTTTTTGTTGACAATGATACCTCTATTTAGTGGATGTTTTATTTTGTGAATACAGCTTTGGTTGTTAAAGTGGGAGCGCCTTCTCATAATATGACTGTAATCATATTTGATTGGTGGAAAGACAAATTCTCCCCAGGGTAAAAGATGTTATTGATATGTGCGAAAACCTAAACTAAAGCCCTACACATAGGGCAAACTATCTCCATACTGACCCCAAAAGGCTTGACTACTTAAGGCTATACACAAAGCGAAAGTAAAGTAATTCTCACACAAACAAAAGAAGGTAAAGTATATAGCGAAGATATATCCATGAGCTAGGCATGATTTCGGACTACCTGCATCCTGTACCTCCTCCCTTGGGGTCAATGGAATTCCCCTAGTCTTTGCCATTCCCTTGGCCTGCAAAACGCACCAGGATTCAAGAGGAACGGAAGACCATATTCTGAAGCACATGCAAAATCCAGAAGAAAGAGATGATTCCGCGCTTACCAAGGCTCGAAACATGCACCGGCCATCGCCGGTGACTCTCTGGACCCCGTAGTGCTCCACCTTGTTCAACGCCGCCGACCACCCGCCCCTCCTGGACCGGGAACCAGTTCTTGTAACTAAAAGTCCGGCGGCACTTCAATCGAGTCAGGCATAAATGGAGACGGAGAAGGGGCGCACGTACAGCGAGGAGCCAATCCTGGCGAAGCAGTGGAGGCGGGGCCAAACCGGCGGCGGGGGAGCTGCCGCGGGGTCCTCGAGGAGCTCGAACCTGGCCGTGCCCTCCCCGAGCCGCGCAAGAAGCGTGGCTACGATAACAACAGCCACCGAATCAGAGATGCGCGTGGGGACTGGGGACTGCAGAGTGGAGTATGCACCACCTACCATTGGATGGCCGCACCGGAGGCGCCATTGGCTGCAATCTGGAAGACCGGAAGCGGCAGCGGAGGAGAGCCGAATGTAGGAGAAAGGGATAGCGGTTTTAGAGATGTGCCCGGGCGGGGTAAGAAAGCCGGCTGGCGGCCCGGCCCAGCCTCCAACAGGGGCTTTGGGCTTTTTGATTGGACCAATGTGAGGGACACACTAGTATTTCTCTTGATGGGCTTCATTGGGTCCAGTCCGGCCCACTGACTCGGGTGTTGGACCGGAGCGTGCGCTGTGGTCGACCTCCACGTCCCGTGTCGCTGGCGCGTGGGTCCGGCATGTCAGGGGAGCTGACATCCCCCCTCCTTGCGACGAGGCTTGCCCCCAAGCCTCTGCATGTGGGAATCGTGTCTGGAGTGCTGCCTTGTCCTCCTAGGTGGTGCCCCACGGTGTCGTCGGTTGACCATCGGACCTTCACCTGCTCGATCATTGCGCCAGAGCTCTTGCGCCAACGAGTTTGCAAAATTTCCACTGGTACAGCCAACATGTCATAGTCGATGGGTAGATAAGTGGTTACTTCCGTTCCTGGGAGCAAGGCACGACGGAGCATTGAGACATGGAAGACGTGGTGGACGGTAGCATCAGGAGGCAGTTGGAGCTTGTACGTGACGTCATTGATTTTGGCGATGACGGGGAATGGCCTGGAGAACTTGAAGGCAAGTTTGTGGTTCGCCCTTGGAGCCACCGAAGTTTGAATGTACGGTTGAAGCTTGAGGAATACCTGATCGCCGACCTCGAATTGTCGCCACGATCGTTTCTTGTCTGCCTGCACTTTCATGCATTGTCGCGCTCGTCTTAGGTGTTGTTGTAGCAGGTCCTGAACCACAGCTCGCTCTTCGAGCCAAGTTTGGAGAGCCGGAACCGAGCACGACGAAGAGGAGGTGATGCCCAGTGCCACGGATCATGGCCGTACAGGGCTTTGAAGGGTGACATACCAATCGTAGAGTGATAGGTGGGGTTATACCATAATTGAGCGAGGGGAATCCAGTAGCTCCATCTTCGGGGACAGGTGTGCATGAAGCAACGCAGGTAGGTCTCCAAGCACTGGTTAAACCGTTTGGTTTGTCCATCTGTTTGCGGATGGTTAGCCGTGCTCAACTGCAACTCCGAGCCGGCATGCTTGAAAAGTTCCTGCCAGAAGTGGTTGGTGAAGACCGGATCTCGATCTGACACGATGGCTCCTCGCAATCCATGCAGCTTGTAGACTTGGTTCATGTAGAGGAGGGCCACCTTGGAAGCTGTGTAGGGATGTGCCAACGGCAGAAAATGCGCGAACTTCGTTCTTTTGTCGACGATGACGAGAGATAGTTGAACCGGCCTGATTGTGGAAGACCATCCACAAAGTCCATAGTAATCATTTCCCAAGGGGCTGAAGGAATTGGAAATGATGTCAGCAGACCTGGGCTCGTTGTGCGGTCAGGCTTGGCTTGCTGACAGATGGAACAACAACGCACGTAACTGTGAATGTGGGTCTTCATCTTGGGCCAAGCGAAGAGGTGGTGCAGGCGGCAATATGTGTCCGGAATGCCCGAACGCCCACCCATGGGACAGTCATGGAAGGCGGCAATGATGCGTTGATGGAGTGTTGTTGATACTCCTAGCCAGATATGTCCCCGGAACCAGAGCACTCCTTGGGTGAGGGAGAAGCGCGCTTTTGGGTCAGGTCTGATGGCCAATTGTTCCAGCAATCGCTGCGCTTGGGGATTGGAATTGTAGCTGTTGATGACGTCCTCGAACCAAGCTGGTTGGCAAGAGGTAACTATGGAAAGCACCTCCTCCGGTGTTGCACGTGATAGTGCATCTGCCGCCATATTCTCCGACCCTTTTTTGTACCTGATGGTGTATTGGAGACCCAAAAGCTTGGTGAAGGCTTTCTACTGCCACGGGGTTGAGAGGCGCTGCTCCTCGAGGTGAATCAAACTTTTTTGGTCCGTGGATGACGAATTCTCCATGCCGAATGTAGGGCCGCCACTGGTCCACTGCCATGACTACCGCAAGATATTCCTTCTCGTATGTTGACAGTCCTTGGCAGCACGGAGATAGGGCTTTGCTCATGAATGCTATGGGGTGCCCATTCTGTTGCAGGACAGCTCCGATGCCATTGTCACTGGCATCTGTTTCAATGCAGAACGACTTCGAGAAGTGAGGAAGAGCAAGGACCGGCATCGAAACCAGTTGTGTCTTCAGAAGTTGGAAAGCAGTTTTCAGTTGCGTGCGTCCACAGGAATGGCACCCCCTTCTTTAGGAGTTGGAAGAGGGGCTTGGCAATGACCCCAAAATTTCAGACGAATCACCGATAGTATACGGCGAGGCCCAAAAAGCCGCGGACTACTTTGATGTTTGTTGGTGCCTTCCAATTAGCCACTGCCTGAACTTTGTCCGGCTCCGGCGCTACACCTTGAGAACTGGTGACATGACCGAGGTAGGAGAGTGATGACCCACAAGTATAGGGGATCAATCATAGTTCTTTCGATAAGTAAGAGTGTTGAACCCAACGAGGAGCGGAAGGAAATGATAAGTAGTTTTCAGTAAGGTATTCTCTGCAAGTGTTGTGAGTAACACTAGTAGATAGTTTTGCAGCAAGATAATTTGTAACGAGTGACAAGTAACAATGGTAACCAAGGTGCAACAAAGTAGCCCAATCCTTTTTATAGCAAAGGACAGGCCAGAAAGTATTCTTATATGAAGCAAGTGCCCATGTGGACACATGGGAATTTCTGTCTNNTCATGTTCATCATGTTGAGTTGATCCGCGTTCGCTACTTTGATAATTT
>CBMN010759787.1:82-13322 GCA_000582825.1 Hordeum pubiflorum
GTCATAGTTTTGAAAAAAAAATCGAAAACATCACCCACCTGCTAACTCAGTCAACCAAATAGATACGAGGCAACTCTTTTCTAACCTTTTATCCTAAAAAAAAGCTCTTCATAAACATTACACAAAAAGCTAACGCCTCCATTGTATGGGGTAAAAGAAAAACAATGACACGAATAGGAAAAAAGAACAACTTATGCTCCGTGGCCCAAGGCATTACCAGGGCCCGCCCGGTCGGTTGGTGCGTTCGACCCCTGTCAAGCACGGTGTGGAATCACTTGGTCGTCATTCAGTCGTGCACCCACTGGCAGATGCTCAAATCCCAGCTTTGGCCGATGGAACCGCTGGCGTTTCCGACCTTTGGCCGGTGGGCCGGACAAATCTTTCTACGCGAGGTCTTAATCTACGGTCATCACGTAAGATGCACCAACTCGATTGACCTCGACCAACAGCAACACACGGCGAGAATATCGACAGCCCGATCGAAAAGAAGTGTGCGCGCATCTGACAGACAGACACACAGACAGTACATAACCTTGGAGGCGAAGCCACTCTCCATCACACGAACAGAAGTACAGGAGTACGTATCGATCCATCAACAACCGCCCGAGAACGACGGCCGAGGACCGCCCGGAGCTTTTCGCTCCATGGATGACCCGATGCTGATCACCAGCTTACGTCTTCCTCCCATCGTGTCGGCGTGTCGCCATGGCATACACAAACATCACCTGAAGAGTAGCACTACGCCAGATCAGATCAGGCCGAATCGTTTTCGCGCAATCTAGCGCCGGTTCACGCTTCCGTCGCGTGGGCGACACGCCTGCAGTTGCGAAGCTGCTAGCTTGCGAGAATCATGTACTGCCGGTAGCTTTGCAAGTTGACAAGCAAAGACAGCGAGAGCATCACATCGGTGAGCCAGGGAAAAAGACATGAGATGCGAGGTAGAGAAAGAGGAGAAGGCACGATTCATCTTTTTTCTTTTTCGCGGGAGAAATTTTTTCATTCATCAACCGGGCTCGTTACAGTCCTTTGCCACGAGTTCGGCTAAGCCACGATTCATCTGATATTGAGTTTCTACACTCGAGCTCAAATACACCCTCGTAAACAATAAAATCAAAATAAAGTAGTAAACAAAATTTAAAAATTCTAAATTTGGCAACCTTTTTTTTTTTGAACTATTTCCGCGTGCAAATTTTCATGATGAAATTACATTTGTGGAGGTATGGGTAAAAATGAAAAAAATCGATGCTTCAAAAAGTCTATTTAAAAAGCATTTTGGAATGCTAAATTTTTTTTGCCCTGATATCCACGAATTTTATTTCATCATGGAAATTTGCATGCTAGCAGAGAAATTAGCAATTTTGTTGTAAAAAATAATCAGAATATTTTGATTTTAATTTTTTTTGGATTTTACTATTCATGTAGGAGCATGTGAGCTCGGGATTAGAAGAACAAACTTTCGCGATTCATCTACCTACATGATCAACCTGCCAGGTGCTAATAAATGACTTTCAGTCAGCATGTGCATCCATGTATGGCTATACTTAACATATGACCAGGCCAGCCTGAAAAACATACTGTATTTAAAGGGCCTACCCATTTTGTCTTGTCGCGGGCGAGATATGTTTAGTGGATACTGGAAGCGCGGCAGCACTCCTACATTAGGAATTCCGATGATAAAGGCAATGTGATTGTCCTTTCCTTCTCTTTTTGACTCAGGCACTTGATCAATGCTGGAACCACTTCAATTTTTGAAAAAGTTAGCAAGCTCCATCATTACTGGTACATATATTTTCTTGTGTCTTCTGTTCCCACTATCAGCACAAATTAGACACTTTAACACCTTCACAGTACTAATACAAGTCTTGGCCTTGGAACTCACTGGCCACCTCACGTAACTTGTTCCTTCACAGAACAGATAGGTGATTAACCTGCACAGAACTTGTCTCTCACACTCACACACGCAACGAGGGAGAGTGAACAGCGAAGACACCCAGACAGAAGAAACCCGGGGACAAAAATGCAGAGCGGCAAGCTTGGGTTTTTGAGAGCACAGAAGAGAGAGCCAACGAGAAATGCAGCGTGGGAACGCATGGGACTCCCATCGCGCAAGTCAGTCTTTACTGGCAATCCGCACAGCTTTGTCTGTCGGAAACGCGGTGGCCTCATGGTGGGCACACGCAGCGCAGCGGGTACAAGAATTTCGTTGTGCTGTGAGTTTTTTCTTTTTGTCACCATGGAAAGCATTCTCTACATTAGGAATAGAGGTGATGGGTTTACAAACATGCCACCATTGTCAATTAACTCACATATATATGTGGAGCAATTGGTAGTATCTATACAATTTTTTGTGTCGCAGGCCCCCTTAAGTTCTGGTATTTGAGCAACATGTATATATGCTAATAATACATATGCTAAATGAAATTCGAAAAGAACACTCTCGCCCAGATGGCTCTTTCCTAAATAAAGTGAACTTGAAAGCTGGAGCTAAAGTAACGCCTGAGCACTACCTAGTTCCTTCACAGAGCAGAAAAAATGATTAACCTTTGCTTGATTGTACACGAATAATGACCAGTCCAGTCCAACCATTTCTATAGCCATGCCTTACCAACCCTTGATACTGTCGGGCCTGCCTCTGCCTGATGGTAAATTGACACCGGATAAAGACATCACCCCCGGTATATGTGCCCATGATTTTTCGTGTGAACCAAAATACTCCTTCCGTTCTTAAATATAGGTCTTTTTAGAGATTTCATTAGAGGACTACATACGAAATAAAATGGGTGAATCCACACTTTAAAGTATGTCTATATACATCCGTACGTAGTCTTCTAGTGAAACCTCTAAAAAGACTTATATTTAGGAACGGAGGAAATACTTACGTACTCCCTCTGTCCCAAAATAAGTGTTGCAAATTTTATACTAAACTAGTACAAATTTTGTATTAGATCATCGACACTTATTTTGGAATCGGAGGGAGTACATGCGAACCAAAGAGAACTCGACTTACGTACATAGCCTGCCTGTGCAGACAACAAGCGACATCACGTCAGTGTCAGTTCTCCACACCTACTATAATCACGCGCCCGGCTCCATTGCATATCTCTCACCACCACAAACGTGCGATCAGAGAGAGATAAGCAGCAGCAGCTGCTGTACTAAAGGAGGAAGAAGAAGAAGAGAGGGAGAGGGAGAGAGTAATGGTTGACGAGGCGATGAGAGGCAGAGGAGACGAGGAAGAGGCGGAGGGGAGAGAGAGGAAGGACGCGGCCGCGACGACGAAGAAGGTGCCCTTCTTCGGCATGTTCAGGTACGCCAGCCGCGCCGACTTTGCGCTGATGGGCGTGGGCACGGTGGCGGCCATGGTGAACGGCATGTCGGAGCCGCTCATGACGGTGGTCTTCGCGGCGGTTATCGAGTCCTTCGGCGGCAGCGACAACAGCGCCGTCCTCCACCGGGTCAGCAAGGTACGTACTGTACGACGAATGCGTAGAATTTCTGCACGCCGCCGCTTCACGATCACGCCGACAATACCTCGGGGCCAGCAGGCTTGGGGTCAATGGGGTGCGTGTGTTTTCGCCGGCGAGAGGCTTCAGGTGGTAGGTATTCTTCACCGAAAAAAGAAGCTCCGTCGGGTTGGCGGCTTGGCAAACCAGTGGCAGCTCCACGCGCTGCAGAGTGCAGATATGCACGCCGGCACGGCTCGCCGCGCGCATGGCGGCCGGTGGTCGACCGTGGCGTGGTGGCCGGTGCCCGCGCGCGTACAGGCGTGGAGCGCCGCACTCCACCGTTGGATATACGGCGTGGGGTGCCCGGCTAGGCCGGCCGTCGAGGTGTGGTAGACGATACGCGCACGCACGTAACGTAGGGACGGGCGGACGATGGGTCTGCATGCGTTGAGACGTCACTGCGCCACTTTGGTTCCCCCAGCATGTTTGCTAGCAAGTCGGGTGCTACTTGCTAGGCTGCTACGTAGCTGCCAGCCTTTCACGCAATCGAGCTGGTAGTAGCTACAAACATCGGACGCATCTAGTTAGCGACGGGACAGAAAAGAGAACAAAAAAAAAATTCAGCCGGACGCTTCATATTATCTCTATATGTCAGCTTGTTCATTAACCCTCGTATTGAAGACAAATATAGAAAGGATATGAGGACTTACGGACGCATCCGATCAGTCACCCATGTAGGACGCGACCTATCCGGACCACCTTTTCTCTTTCTTTATTTTTTCTTTTCTTTTCTCTTTCTTCATCTTCATCAATCACTTGACCGGAAATATGAGGAAAAAAAAGAAAAATGTGATTGTATGAACAAACAAATAGAGGCTTAAAATGAACACGTCCGCTGGATGCGTCCGAGGGTTAGGGTGCTAGATTTACTAAGTCCGGATGTAGATACTGTTGCGTTTTACGGCTTCGCTGCAACTAAGACCGGGTGAAAGCAAAGCATGCGCTAGACATTTTGTTTGTGCACAAAACATGCGCTAGACATTACATATGGTGGACCGAGTTTTATTTGGTCAGTGAATATGCGGGCGATAGAACAAGCATCTACTCCCTCCGTTTCAAAATAAGCGTCGTTGAGTTGGTACAACTTTAAAGCGGGTATCTTCTTTGATAGATGATGATGATACGCGGGCCATGCGTACGCAGTGGCGACTTCCATAAACACACCTACTACTACTCTTAATTCTCTACTTATCTGAGAAAATTAGTTATACTTAGATGATTTGGCCCCTCCTAACAATATATGACATGTTTGGCCCCCTCTAAGTTAATTTCCTGGCTCCGCTACTGTGCATATGCTCTGAAAAAGAAGAAGCATCTAAGCCGGATGCTAGCTAGCTACAGTACAGTCGCGATCAAGTGGAGATAAGTTGATAATGGTATCGGCGATCATGGTGGAGGCCGTGGGTCCGCGAATCGTCATCATCAACGGATTTATGGATTTATGCGAAAAGCACGTGAGGCGCTGATTTGACACTTGGGCAACTATTTGGAGTGTACATATGTACCCTGGTGCTCAACGGGGAATATAATATACACCCTCCTATTATATTAAACTAACACAACACAAACAACAGAAAGAAGAAAAGGAATTTCGTGTTAACCTGAAAACGTTAATAATAGATGACAGTTTGATCTAACTCTCGGTTCTACTTCCTATGATTAACCAAAGAAGGCCCAAATACTTCAAATGCTAATTTGATTTTTGCCATTTGCTTTGTCCAGGTTGTTATGTACTACATCTATTTGGGAATTGGGACGGCACTAGCTTCATTTCTCCGTAAGTACACTACGCTTTTACTCTTGGACCAAATGTTTCTAGTACAATGGATAGCTGAAACTCAACCCTATTCAGTTGTGAATTGAAGAAAGGTCATGACACATGATAAACAGTCAAGCACCCAAAAAAATCAACAAAGAAATATATTGATATTCACTACTGTGGTTCAGACATGGAGGGTATAAATTGGTTGCGAATGATTGAATACCACTCCCAACATTCACAAATATAACATGTTTTGGATATTTCAATATGGACTACATATATATGGACTAAAACGAGTGAACAAACACATTAAAACGTGTCTATATACATCCAATTCAGAAAAATGTTACAACATCTTATATTTGTGAACAGAGGGAGTAGTTGCTACTAATCTATTTTACGTTAGTGTCTGCACTTCACAAACTTCGATTTTTCCTAGTGCAACGCGGGTTCATATCCAATTACCCCCAACAATCTGCAACAGGGACCAGGCAGATCTGGAACTTCATGAAGTAGTACTGATTTTCAACAATTAAGAAAATAAATAGTGCATTACCACAGTAAAAATTTAAAACTTACTACCACAAGTTCACAAGTTTTTACTTAAATGAAGTACCGAGCAGTACGAAGGAGTTGACAACATGCATTCACACATAGCAGAATTTCAAATGAGCGGCTGAATGCCATTAACTTTAACCTGTTACCTGCGCCAGAGGTGTCATGCTGGACAGTGGCTGGAGAAAGGCAGTCAGCACGCATCCGATCTCTCTACCTCGAAGCTGTTCTCAAGCAGGATATTTCATTCTTTGATGTGGAGATGACAACTGGGGAAGCAATTTCCAGAATGTCTGCAGATACTGTACTGGTACAAGATGCCCTTGGAGAGAAGGTAACAATATAGAAAAAAGATAGAAAAAAACTATTTTCTGTAAATGCATCCTTCGATTTGAAGTTAATAGGGCTTCTTCATGTTTCAGGTAGGCAAGTATGCACAGCTTTTGACAACCTTTGTCGGAGGTTTTGTCATCGGATTCGTAAGAGGCTGGATGTTAGCTCTTGTTATGCTGGCATGCATACCTCCTAGTATTCTCTCTTTTGCAACTGTCTCTCGACTACGTGCTCAAATATCTGCCAGTAGGCAAGCATCATACGACAACGCGGGCAATGTTGTGGAGCAGAGCATCGGAGCCATAAGAACGGTTGGTTCTAATTGTTTTAATTTATAAATATTTATTGATAGTTACTTGTGAATGAATGATATTGGTAACGTTTCAAGGCAGGTTGTCTCCTTCAATGGTGAGAAGAAAGCAATTGCACTGTATAATGCTCTCATAAAAAAATCATACAAGGCTACTGTCTTGGAAGGGCTTGTCACCGGTCTTGGAATAGGCTGTATCTTTTGTGTTGTCTTCTGCAATTACTCTCTAGCCTTTTGGTATGGCGCAAAGTTAATCATCAGCAAAGGATATACTGGAGGGCAGGTCATCAATGTTGTATTTGCCATTCTTACTGGATCAGTGTGAGCTTTCCAATTTTTGACTATAGTATCGTAAATAATAATATAAGATGTTAGTAAACTAGCGCTTAAGCGTTTTACACACAAAAGCCAAAAATCTTTCTTAACCTAAAAATAAGAATATTTCTTCCATCTATCAAAGCGTTTTACACACAAAAGTAACCATATTACTGCAATCGTTATAGTTAATTGGTTATTATTATTATTTTTGGTAGAGAGACCTTATACAACTTGTCAAGCTCACTTTTGTCAATCCAATTAAATGTACTGCTAGAATCATGCTTCAGAATTGAATCAAATAATGTGGATAATCAAATAATGCATTGTTGACCATTGGAATTAATAGTAAAAAAAATCACTAAGGTATTTATTATTTGCAACAGGGCTATAGGTAATGCATCACCCTCGATTTCTGCTATTGCAGAAGGCCAATCTGCAGCACACAGGTTGTTTGAAATAATTAACAGAAAACCAAAGATTGACATTAGTGACACTTCTGGGATAGTATTAGATGATATCAAGGGCGACGTTGAACTCAACAATGTGTTCTTTAGATACCCAGCAAGGCCTGAGCAGTTGATACTTAATGGGCTATCTCTGCAAGTGCCTAGCGGTACAACCATGGCTATAGTTGGAGAGAGTGGAAGTGGCAAATCAACATTAATTAGTCTAGTAGAGAGATTCTATGACCCAGAGGCCGGTGAAGTGTTGATAGATGGAATCAACATCAAGAGTTTGAAACTCCAGTGGATAAGAGGGAAGATCAGTCTTGTTAGCCAGGAACCATTGCTTTTTATGACCTCCATCAAAGATAACATTACCTATGGTAAAGAGGATGCTACGCTTGAGGAGATCAAGAGAGCAGCTGAGCTGACAAATGCAGCGAACTTCATCGAAAAGCTGCCTAATGTACTTAAGAAAAACTATTCCTACTTATTCACAGAAGTATCTTACTCAAGTATCCTGTAATTAATGCTTATCTTACTTCCACATAATACAGGCATATGAGACAATGGTTGGTCAGAGTGGTGCTCAGCTTTCTGGAGGGCAGAAGCAAAGGATTGCCATTGCAAGAGCGATCCTTAAAAGTCCAAAAGTCCTTCTGTTGGATGAAGCTACTAGTGCTTTGGATGTAGAGTCTGAGCGAGTAGTTCAAGAAGCACTAAATAGGATCATGGTAGGGATAACTACACTCATTGTTGCTCACCGTCTGAGTACAGTCAGGAATGCAGATTGCATAGCAGTGGTTCATCAAGGAAAGGTAGTTGAACAAGGTAAGAGATACTTCATGTCTATCTTCTTTGAACCAATTAACCAGAGTGAACTGGAGGTTATTAAATTATTTTCTTTCATAAATCCATTTTATACAGGTGCCCATGACCAGTTGATCAAAGATCCTGATGGAGCTTACTGTCAGCTTATTCAGTTACAACAGGTCCATACCGAAGGAACGCATGAGGTGCCATATGCGTCAGGTTCAAGACTTAAAAGTAGAAGTTTATCATTGGAACAATCTACGAGAGATTCTCCCAGGAATAGAAGACAACACTCAATAAAATCCCTTGGACTGTCTGGATCTGATAACTTGCATGGGCATGCTGATACCAGCACACAAGAGCACAAGGAATTTGGTGATAGTGAGGCTCCTAAGAAAGCGCCAATTAAACGCCTTTTTAATCTTAATAAGCCAGAAGCACCAATTCTCTTATTAGCTGTTATAGCTGCTTTTGTGCATGGACTTCTTTTCCCATTATTCAGTATTATGATGTCTGGTGGTATAAGAACATTCTACTATCCAGCACACCAGCTTCGAAAAGATTCTAAATTTTGGGCATTGCTATGCCTTCTGTTGGCAATCATTTCTCTGATTGCAATCCAACTGGAATTTTTCTTATTTGGAATGGCCGGTGGGAAACTTGTAGAACGTGTACGTGCTTTGTCTTTCCAGAGCATCATGCATCAAGAGGTTGCTTGGTTCGATGATCCTTCTAATTCCAGGTTTGTTACTTATTTTTCACTCTGCAACTCTGCCTTTATCTGTGACAGTGTGGACATCATGTTTTCCTTCTAACTTCTACAGTGGTGCACTTGGTGCAAGGCTGTTTAATGATGCTTTGAACATCCGACGCCTTGTAGGAGATAACTTGGCCATACTAGTGCAGTGCACAATAACATTTATTTCTGGCTTCGCCATAGCGTTTGCTTCTGACTGGAAGCTTACGCTGATCGTCATATGTGTCATTCCTTTTCTGGGTTTACAGAATTATATTCAAGTGAAGTTCTTGAAAGGTTTCAGTGAAGATGCTAAGGTGAAATCAGAGTAAACCCTTTCTTGAACTATTGTTTTTAACTAAAGAAGAAACAAATAATTCATGATACTTTTCACATCAAGAAGATGAAGATGTGCACTTTTCCACAGACCATTCAATTTCCTTTTACTAGTCACATATTTGAATCTTATCGTCAACATAATGTGGTTCTTCCGAAGTGAGTTATAAATAATTTCTCCTACAACAAATGATTGCTACAGGTGATGTATGAAGATGCAAGTCAAGTTGTAGCGGAAGCAATTGGCAGTATTCGAACTATAGCATCTTTCTGTGCAGAGAAGAGAGCAATTACAATGTACGGCAAAAAATGCCAAGCTACAATGAAACAGGGAATTAGAAGTGGAATGGTTGGAGGCCTCGGGTTCAGTTTCTCAAACTTAATGTTGTATTTCACATATGCTCTATGTTTCTATGTTGGGGCACAGCTTGTACATGACGGCAAATCAACCTTTAAAGATGTTTTCAGAGTAAGATATACACAGTTGACATGTGAGGTTGTTTTATTCAGCGACTAATCAAATCAGCCTGGTTATTTGCAGGTTTATTTTGCTTTGGTTTTCACAGCTTTTGGAATTTCCCAAACAAGCGCAATGGCATCAGATTCAACAAAAGCTCAAGAATCTACAACATCAATACTAGCTGTCATAGACAGGAGGTCCAAAATTGACCCAACTAGTGATGAAGGCATAAAGCTAGAGAAAGTTGATGGCAACATAGATTTCAACCATGTGAGCTTCAAGTATCCATCCCGCCCAGATGTCCAAGTATTCAGTGACTTTACTTTGGGTATTCCCTCGGGAAAGGTACAGTTAACTTGATACTTACATTGTTTTACTGTGCTAACCAAACCTAGTTTATTGCCTGGTATGGAGATTAGACCACACTCCACCACGTAAACAACGAATGAGATAATTAAGTACAAGTGGATAAACGTGGTGGCCTCTTTTGCCTTGTTTTAATAATAATATAATTACAGTGGTAAATGTTTCACAAGAGGGTTGTAGCAACCTTGAACTGCTTTGTTTCAACATGACTGACAGGAGGAACAGGAAGTGCAACAGAATGTAGATATAGTTTTTTTGCATACCCCAAGTGTTAGAATGCCCAACCCATTGCAAAAGTTCCACGAGAATATTGGATACGTGAAACTAATTTCTATGTAATGGAATTTCGTGAGTTTATTGTTTTCTCCACAGTTGTAGTGACAGCTTTGAAATTGTTTATCATATGCAGACTACTGCACTTGTTGGAGAGAGTGGCAGTGGGAAGTCCACGGTAATAGCTTTGCTAGAGCGATTCTATGATCCAGATTCTGGCACAATCTCACTAGATGGAATAGAACTCAAAAACTTAATGTTGAGTTGGTTAAGAGACCAGATGGGGCTGGTAAGCCAAGAACCAGTACTTTTCAATGACACGATTCGTGCCAACATAGCATATGGAAAGCGCGGAGAAGCAACCGAAGAAGAGATTATCACTGTCGCCAAGGCGGCGAACGCTCATGAGTTCATATCGAGCTTGCCTCAGGGATACAACACTAATGTTGGTGAGAGAGGAACACAACTCTCTGGTGGGCAAAAACAACGGGTAGCTATTGCCAGGGCGATCTTGAAGGACCCTAGAGTACTTCTGCTAGACGAGGCAACAAGTGCCCTGGACGCTGAATCAGAGCGTGTTGTTCAAGATGCATTGGACAAGGTAATGGTAAGCAGGACCACCATTGTCGTAGCACACCGTCTATCCACGATCAAGGGGGCGGATACAATCGCAGTCATCAAAGATGGCTCAGTTGCCGAGAAAGGGAAGCATGAATCGCTCATGGGCATCAAGGGTGGAGTCTATGCGTCGCTGGTCGAGCTACACTCAAAGGCGTGAGTCTCCTAAAAGGGGTGTGTGCAGATTTACATTCTTCAGATCTTCTTTTTCACAACTAGTAGAAGATGAAAACTGCATTGTGTATTTTCTATTTTGTATTAGAATCCATGTGATGTGAACTGTACGAAAATTATAAGGCCAATCGCATATAATTCTTGTTTTGGCTTGGCCTAAGACATCAGAGGTAAGATTGCCTCAGCATAGCATCTGTTTTAGTTGTTCTAGCTACTGCCGAGTGCCGATGTATGCATTAATAGAACAAAAACACATCACTCTAGTGCATCAAACATGTATGAATAGGGATAGTCTAGGAAATGATGAACTCTAGTGCATCAAACATGTATGAATACGGATAACCTAGGAAATGATGAACATCAACT
The DNA here is from genome assembly GCA_000582825.1 of Hordeum pubiflorum. Taxonomy (NCBI): domain Eukaryota; kingdom Viridiplantae; phylum Streptophyta; class Magnoliopsida; order Poales; family Poaceae; genus Hordeum; species Hordeum pubiflorum. The sequence continues at coordinate 11,452 of CBMN010759787.1, forward strand.
ATCTAAATTCTACTAGCCAAAATTGACAACGTGGGGTATGTCGATGCGATGAGTAGAACGGCGTAACCTTCGGTACTGCGAGGTCTCCCACGTGTCCTTCTGGAACATCGAACGCCAAGCTAGCCGCGGCGCCCTGACTCCGCTGGCGAACCCGTCATTCCTGCCCTCAGGGGGTCGTCTCCGGCCGCTGGAGACGGATTCGCCGCCGCCGCCGCCGCCGCAGACGGAACTGCGAGCGCGTTATTTTTTGGCCTTGTAATCCACCGTTCGCTGTCCGCGCCGTCTGAAAAGCTGGATCAAGGGCCTCGATTACTTGAGCTCACTCTCGCTCGACGAGTCGGTCGCGCCAGGCCTGGCCCAGCGAACCCGAGCAGAGGTAGCGGAGATAGCGCAAGTCTGTTTTTTTGTTTTTCGTTTTTTCCCATTTCGTATTTTTATTTTAGGTCAGTTTAATATCATTTAACCAAAAATACAATATTTTTGTTAATTAACTAAATGTTCGTAAATTCGAAAATGTTCACACACTAAAAAATGTTCACCAATAAAAAAAATCATGAATTCAAAAACAAATGGTTAATTTGAACAAAACATGAATTCAAAACATGTTCATGCATATGGAAAAATGTTTCCAATTTAAAAAAAGTCACAAATTCCAGAAAAATGAAAATAGGAACATTTAATAAAAATGTGAATATTATTTAAAATTGTTAACAATTTTGAATTTCTAAAAAAGCCTAAAATGCGATTTAAAAACAGTTCTGAACAATTCTTGAAATTATTATTTTTTTTAAATTTGAACATTTTTTGAAAAAAAGAAAACAATGTTTGAAATTTTGAATAATTTTCAAAATCTATAAAAAATTAAAAAGGAAAGGAAAAAAGAATAAATAAGCAAAAGAAGAAGAAGAAAACAACAAGAAAACCCAATTGTTTCCTTGGGGCGGCGAGGTTAGGGTGCTTCCGGTCGATTGAAGAATTCAATGGTGATGACAACGGCTTCAAGGCGTTGGTCCTTAGAGCAACTCCAACCGCGCAACCCAAACGGACGCGCGCTTTGTCCGCGTTTTGTCCATTTGGGTCGGCATGTCCGCCCCCTTTTGTAAATGGGCCGGCCGGCATCCATTTTTTATCACACATTATTTTTGTTTTGGATTTGCACGCTATTTTTATTTCATTACATGCATTTCAATACATACATTTTTTCGTCAATTCTTCGTTACGAATACAAGACCAAAGAAAGCAAGAACCACAATTAGACATTTTAAAAGATGTCCAACTTCTCTAACTGCTCCCAGTAGTTGGACTAAGATCTTCTCTATGTCTTCGTTGTTGATCTGCGGATTCTTGAGTTTAACAACGTCTTTCTTCTTTTGTAAAGAAGTAGACTTTGCTTTCCCGTTGGCCTCTTCTTTACTTTCGTCTATAGCTTCAAGTCTAGCTAGAAGTGCACGAACATCTAGAAAATTTCGTGAGATCAATAGATCGATGTATTCTTCTTCCTAAAACCAAAAGTTGCATCCGGCCTACACAAAAAATTGAGCAAATAAGCTACCGAAATTTCATCGAATCAAAGAGCAAAAGGCAACACGAAAAGCATACCCCCATCGTTTATGCACTTGATGAACACCCAACCGGGATGTTCTGGCGTCCAAGAAATACGTCAGACGACATGCAGCTCGCAGTCGTCGCACTTTATGAGCGGCAACGGTGAGCCGGTCAGCCTCTGGGCCAGCGTCGACCCAGGACGCCAGTCGGGCATGGCTTTGTCGGCGGACCGGCGATGATACAGATCCGAGCGGATTGAGCGCCTGCATGTGACACCGAGGCTTTTCCCAGACTAGGTGGACCGGCTCCCGGCCAATCCATGGCAA
>CBMN010759794.1:54-11402 GCA_000582825.1 Hordeum pubiflorum
GTATGTTTAGCGTACGGTCGAAATTGGGGGCGTCACATCTACGGCGCCCTTCATCCATTCCACCCAGTGGTACTTTGAAATCTTTGCTTGAGTCTTGAAGTCTTGAAGTTGTCATCATTGATTATGTTTCATTGCTCTCACTTCTTTCATGAACACAAATACCAATCCCCGTCTACTAAAGCGTAGCATTGCAATAAATAACATTTTCCGGGACTTATTAAGAAGTGTATGGGTTCCTACCTCAGGATACTACTCAATACCCAAGTTTCCAAAATTACCTACTTGAATGCATGGTGGAAAAGGTTGAATCTAGTGCAAAGTAAACATGGGCATTCACAATATGATCAAAGTGAACTTGCCCGGTATTTGTTGGTGAAGTTCATCGCTCTCACTAATCCTGATAGTTCGATTTGTCACACTCTGTAAATATCAATTGTAACCAAACAATTGCATTCACATAAGCAATCAAACTAACAATCAATCAAAACAAACAACAATAAAAAACTATAAAGAAACATAGAGTAATCCAAAAGTAGAATCAAAAGAAATGTCACAAGAAACTTAATTAAAACCTAAAGAAAAACTCAAGTTTCTTAGCAATTAAAACATATTAACTTCTCTAATAAAAATACATTTTAAAAGAAAAGAAAATATTAAATTGTTAACTAAACATAAAGTATTTTACTATATCTTTCACTAGCAGAAAGAATTGATTAAATACCTTTTATAAAACTCAAGTTATGACCTAAACAAGATTTAACGTAGAATTGAACTAAAACAATGTTAATCACATATAAAATTTTGATCCTGGTCTAAATAAAATTTTAACAGAAATAAAACACATAAAAAATAGTTTAGCATCAAATAGATCATCAAAACTTTAATTAGCAAAAGGAATTATTTAAAAGCTTTTAGAAATCACAAGTTATGTTTAAAACAAGTTTTAACTCAAACCTAGCTAAAACAAGTTATGTTTAAAACAAGTTTTAACTCAAAACTAGCTAAAACAATGTGAACTTTATTGCAACTTACATTAAAGTGACAAAATAATTTTCTCTTTAATAAAATAAAACAATTTCATTTCATTAAAGCAAGCATAGGAATAAAATATATACCAAAAATTATTTTTATTGATTCTCTGGTTAAAGAAATCAAATAGAAAATAGTAGTAAAAGATTAAATAAAACAAATTTTTATATAAAAATTATAAGAAAACTAGTGTTTTAAGCCAATATTTTTAAGTTCAACTTTGAAATTTTCAAATATGAAAACTTTTCGGTTCATCAGAAACTGCATAATTTTATTAACCTAATCCACAAGGAATCACTAAAAATATTTAAAACTCTAATAGGTATTAGGAAAACAAAAACAGAAGCTATTTTGTAAAATAAAACTAAAATGGAAAAGAATAAACGTTTCAGATCGGCTAATGGACACACAGCGATATGTGAATGGTTGCGGGTGTGCGCTGCGGCTCTTTACGAGCGATCGACCAGATTATAAACAAAATGGTTCGGGCATTTTTATTTTTTAATCTAGACCATCAGAGCTAGATCTAATGGTGGGGGTGATCTTGGCGACTTACAGAGAGGGAGGAGGAGTCCGGCGAGGTTGACGGCGAGGTGACGTCGATGGCGGCTCGGCTGGTGATGCAGGCGTCTCCTCCGGCGGCCTTGGAGCTCGGGGAAGATGGCGGGTCGTTGAAGTCGACCATGATGGTCACGATGACGGCGTCATACTGCGTCAGTGGTTAATAGAGCGAATGGGATGAGCTCAATTGCGACGGCGGCTTCAGGCAACTCGGATGAGCGATTGCGGGCGAGGAGAGGGTCAGGGTTGGGGCTTATAGGCAGAATGAGTGCGGGAGAGCTCGGATTTTATAGGGAGCATGTCGTGGAGGAGGGGGCGAGCACTGGGCGGCAGCAAATCGCGAGGAGATCCGGTGGCGCGGTGGTCTCCCATGAGATATGGAAGGAGGAGGAAGAAGGAAGGCGAGGGATACGGGCGGACGGTGGGTCCCGCTTGTGAGCAACGGAGAAAGAAAAGGAAAGAGAGAGGGGGGCGATTTCTAGTCGATTCGGTGGAGGTTGCGCGTGGCTTAGTGGACCTCAAATGCTGGTGGGCCTAGGGCTCACCCGGTTTGAATAAAAGCTTTTTATTTTTAAATAAAAGGAAAAAAGAAAATGAGCAATAGAAAAATAAAAATATAAAATAACATAGGCATATAATATACCAAAATTCCTAGAATTTTACAAAGAAAATTATGAACTATTTTTTAGTGACCAATAAAATACTTTACTTTTTTTGAAATTACAATTTGTATTGGAATTTGATTTTTAATTCTTGTGCAAAAAGTTTTCTGTTTTCCTTTGCTCAAATATATTTCAAAATTCCTCTGAATATTGAAGGGTCATATTCCTTCTCTCTTTTTGAATCTTTATCAGAGGGTTTGAAAACATTTAAACTAAATTTTTGAATAGGATTCAAATGAAAAAATGAAAGGTTCATACAGAAAAAGTTAAATGTTTCCCATTGAAAGTTATAAGCTTCAATATGAGAAGTTCAAAGTTCACAAAATTCCAAGAATGAATAATTGGGGAAGTCCTTTTAGTCCCACTCATTTAATTTTCAAAAAGTTTCAAATTCCATTTCAAACAACAATCACATAAGCAATCATAAATTAATTAATTAATATGACACTTAAAAATTAAGATTTTGGGATGTTACAATTCATTACTACCATGTCAAACTAAAGTCCCAACTTATAAGCGATCCAACTACATGCTCTTACAAATTTAACAGTCTCGTACATTATCATTGGATGGACCAACTAGAACAACTAAATTTATATATGAAATAAAAATTTGGAAATTTTTAGGAATACGAATTTCTCATTTAGGGATATTATTCATCCATTTGATTTGAAGGAATTGATCGTAGGAAAATGGAGGAAATTTTCTTTTGGTTTAGGTTTCAAAATAAAAGAATAGTATATTTATTATAATTTGCAATATGTTTTCTAAATGTTATGCACATAGAACAAGATAGAAGCCATGGCTGGCATAATAGTTACTCAATATTGCATTTGTATGTGATTTAACATTCATTTCACTTTTTTGGTTTATGTGTTTTCCCATTCCTATTATGACATGGATGGCATAATAGTTACTCAAAATTGTTGCATTTTCATGACCCATTATTTTGCACTGGTAATGCTATCCTATTCTAGTGTTCCTATTAGCGTGTATTTTGTAATCGTCTGGAAGAAAGAGGCCCTATGTAGACAACAAAATTGGACACGATAACATCATATTGTATGATAATAAAGGAGGAAGTAGCACAAGGGTTATTTCTGGCCATGACATCTTTGTCCAATGGCCTATCTTTAGGTTAACCTCCCCCGCATCCTCCAAACTATTCTCCATATAGGTACCCGTCCTTATATAGCCAAATAAGGACATCCTACACCAATGCATGGTTGAATGTGGAGGACTCAAATTGTTCTTGGCCCTACACAAAATTAGACATAAGATAACACTCCACCTCCCACCCTCAGAATTACATTGACGTGATGCGCCCTCCGCTGATCTCGGCATAACTTTATGAGGCATATGCCCGATGAAATGCAAGGCCTCACAATATCGAGCTAGCATAATTCTGGGAGGAAGAGACAAAGAGAAAAAGAGACATGCTATTGCCCCATTGAGGAGGAAGTGAGAGAATTGGTTAAGAAGGTTGGCACCAATGTTCATTTTTGTTGCCACTGAGATTTCATATACATAAAAGAGTAAGGATTCAAATCTAACAATTTTTTCATTTGCAGAACTTATGTCATTTCATAATCATACAATGTTGTATTTCCATTGAAAGATTTACTGTGCATTATCTTTATGCAATTTGTAGATTCAAGAAGACTTCGTGGGCACAACAGAATAGAAAAGGATAGTGTACAAAGGACATGAGCACGAAGATGAAGAAGGGGATCCTGAGGCCCTTCCGCTACTTCTCAAACATAATGGGTATGTAAGTTTTATTTATCTGTTGAAAAAAATCAAAGGAACTTTGACCTGCACATTTTATCATAAAAAGTATATAACATTCTTTATTTAATTTCTTAACTATAACATAAATTATTTCTCATACTAAATATTTATAACTAGATGCTAAGGAACAAGATATGCAAATTGGTTTCCCAACGGATGTGAAACATGTGGCGCATATCGGATGGGATGGACCTAGTGTCCCAAACAAGGAGAAGGAGGCAGGAGCTCCTAGTTGGGTAAGTTCATGTCTTTCCTGAGAAAACATTTATCAGCACGAGGTTAAAAATGAAATACAAGAATTTTGCACAATATTTGTTTGGCATGCGAGAGTAATGTTAATTGGCTATAATTAACTCTCTACGCAACATCATGATTATTTCATGCCATCTCTAAAATTAAATACATAGCATCCATCCTTGCCCTATGAAAGGGCACCTTAGGCACCACAGAACAATCATACATTACACTCACGAGGGCAAATGTATGCTAACTGTGTGCCCTCTATGCTTTGAGGCCACACACAATTAAAGTAGTATGGAGTCATTATCAAATTTGCGGCCTAGGGACTGCTTGGATTTCGAAGATAAGGAGAAACTTGAAGCATACCTTGGGTCGTGGCCTCTGAGGCTATGAGACAATGTCAATTGCGCTGGGTTCTTCAAGACCAATGTCACAATGAAACAAAAAATCTTTCGAGGGGTTATACATATCCTGATGAAACGGGGGTCTAAATTTTCGATTATGTGATGCAAGAAACATGGAATACCCTGACAGTCCATACTTTTGGTATGATGGTTAGTATGTTGTGGCACAGTGGTTTCCTTTCAACGTTAAATAACTTTACTTAGTATGTTCTTCAAAATACTTAATTTCGTTGACTTAAATGTCTCAGTCCAACACATCATTGTTTCACCCAAGCCGATATGAATCTTAACTTTGCTACAGAAACCATAGTTATAATATTATTCCCCTGCAAAAAGGGTCACAAATTATTTCATAGTACTAATATTGATTATGATACATTAATCTATGAAGTAATGTGTGGCACAGTACTACAATCATAGTATTTCGAAACGCAGTTGGGCGGGAAAGTCAAATAGGTCGAATCCTATAAATGTTACTCATAGGTGGAACCAAATAAGAAAGTAATTTTATGTACTTAACTAATTTGCAACATCTCTTTGCCATTTTCAAATGAAAATGAAATAGAGGAAAGTGCAACCCAATCCACGAAATAATTTAATCCATGGATGACATTATTGTGGTAAATGTTGTAATTCTAGAGGAATCATTACACCAAGGTATTAAGGAGGTCATCAGCGCCTATACCATAAAATTTATTTTTTAGCGGAACCAAAAAGAGATTCTAGTAGAATCGTCAACATTGAATTCTACCCTGATGAAAATGAGTTTGTCTCATACACTATGGGGAGGTGAGAAGAGACATATTTTACACACCAATGGGGCTATAAATGGAGATACTATTGTTTATATTAAAGGAGTTCCTATATAGATGGAAAATCCGCTACCTTTGAGTGAATTAAGATATTATTTTCAAAGTAACAATTTTTGCATGAAAAATATTGGACTTAACAGATGAAAGACTACCACTCAGCACCACTTGATTCAGCCTCGTTTAGGAGTGACAGGGGAGGTTCTGCTGCCTCTAACCCATGGGCTTCTCAAGGTTAAATTCTCACTCTTACCTTTCCTTAATTCAATTACATGAAACATTTCATATAATTCATGTGCAAAATTTATTTAACTGATCCACTGATATCTATTATCATTTGAATAATGTACTAGCTTTATAGGAAGTGATGCTAACAACTAAAATTCCTTCTCTTCCGATGACAGAAATAGTTCTAGATGGGGCAGGCCTGGGAGATACCTCTTTCAGGGATACTAAAAGTGAAGCAGGTGGAATCGATGTCACCGCTAGTGACTCCCCTCCGTCCCCGGGCGCCCGCCGGTCAAGGCGGAACCGCTCCAGGGGTTCTGACACCTCGTCTATGGATGTCACAACAGGAAGTACTGAGACCTCGGAGAAGAAGGATAAGGCAAAGAAAGGCACCCGAAAGAATAGAAAGAAAGACAAGGAAAAGACAGCTGAGGACACTACCGGTTCCACCTGTCAGGACCTCCCCGCGGTGCCCAAGAAATCCAACCGCCGAAAAAACAAAGGAAGCTCCGAGGGAAGTGGTGGTGCATCAACCAAGGATGGTGGAGGTGCGCAGGATGTGGGCACAACACCGCTAACTTTGGTGGCCGAAGAAGAAAAGGATAACGAATTGTAAACCGTCGACGGGTAAGCTACCCTTGTTTCGAGATGAAAGCATATGCTCATTATGAGCTAGAGTACTTTGAGTTTAATTGGTTGGATCAAGTCGTGATGAACATACAATGAAGTACTCAAATCAAATGACACATGCATGCAGGTGTTGAAGGTTACATGCTATTTTAGCATTAACAGGAATGGGTTTGCATGCCCTAACGCAACTCTTTTCCTCTATTTGTTTGTAATACGGACCATTTTTTAAACCCATTGTCCTGTTCCAGATATATATATTATGTGTATTACCTCTTATATACCTCAAATGTATTTTTTGTATGATATTTTGATCTACTGGAAAAAGGACATGCAAGTGAAGTATAGAGACAAAAGATTGGCTCGCAAGTACCACGCGCCATTATGCACGAGCGAGCGAAATTGAACGTAGTCATTACTACCAGGATTGGTTTGAAACCTCGTTCATGTTTTTTTGGTGGGATGCCATATGGTGCACTTTAAAATGTTTGGATCATTCAAAACATCATGCAAGATAAAAGAAGAGGATCACTGTACCAAAAAGCAAGAGTAGAGTACTAAATAAGTGTCTTTGGAAGTTAGGGGCTATGTAAAAACCTAGATGTTTGTGTGGACCAGAATCTGCGTGGTTACAAAGCTAGTCCCTGAATCCATCACACAAAAAGACACATCTATGACATTACGTCCCGAAGGAAAACAATTTTTTTATCATGGAAGTGACACTTCCATGATGATAATTGTGACAAACACATGTATCATCATAGATGTGGTGGGCTCTAGATGAACATGACTAGAAAATTGGCTTTTCTTCCTACGCGATCTAGAGGCGCACTTGCATGATATTCTTTGGGCCGTCCATAACGTAAAAAATCATGGTAGAAGTGAGGGAGATTTTTTTTCCAGGAATAGTCCCCGTTGTTGCCGCACGCTCGAGACTAGCATCCGATTGCATAGATCGAACCCCTTGCACGAGACGTGGTGAACTATTCAGTTGGTTGGCTATGGATGAACAATCGGAGTTGCTGCCCCGCGCGTGTACGCCCCACCCCAGCCTGTTGTGGTTGGATAAAAATGACTCCGGCTGTGTATGTAGAAGGTGGTTGGTGCTGGATGAACATGACCCTGATCAATCGAGGAGGCCGTTTTGTACTACACCACATCCAAGATGGTTGGGGGTGGATGAACAGGACCATGTGCAGGCCATAGGCGTTGGATTAACATTATCCCGTGGAGGCCGTTCTGTGGTATGCCACAACCCTCCCGATGAATGATACCCTGTATCGACCATAGGCGGTTGTCACTTGATGAACATAACCCCGTTTCGGCCGTTTTGCAGTATGCCACACTGGTAGAGGTGAAGGTGTCCCAAATTTTCGATGAGAGGTTGCTATCTTTTTTGTGGAAGTTGACTTTGACAATCTGACTATGAAGGTGCGAGGATGTTGTTATTTAGCAATCGTTAAACCAACTCGAAGAGGTTATTGACCACGTCGGAGCATGGTAAACCTACCCACGAGGGCCTATTTCCTACACGCAAATGAAGAACAAGCAGGAAACTGAAATTGCAATCTGTATACTGCAAAAATAAGAGGAAAGCTTTACTAATTAAGTGGGGTTCTGTGACGTCCTACTCTAGTTGTTGAACATAAATGAAGGATGAGAGTTGCAGCTAAGGCAAACTTTAATTTAAAATAAATCCAAGTCTAAAACGATGCCCTAAGAGCTGCATTTATAGGGGAAAAGAGAGGGGATTTCGTCAACCCTTGGGAAGATGGGACTAAAGCACCTCCTAAGCCGTTTCCCCTACAACACGGACTCTAAAAACAGCCTATGTATGAAGTAGTATTTTGAAATTACATGGGCCTGGTGCAAAAATAAGGTGGCGCAACAGCTATAATAAGATATGGATGAAATTATTGAAAGGTAACTTGTATATTTCGTCCATGTCCTTGTATATCATCATGGGGGCTTCAAAGTGTGTAAACTCTAGTAGAAACATCGTTCTTGTTCCGTTCGCATGCCTTAGCCTCCGTGCTCTATCCTGCTCCATTGTTCATCCCGCTAGTCCATGCTAGGCCCTTGATTAGTAATCAACACAAATGTATCTAACTTAGACAGCATCATATTCTCATGAACATTAGAATACTTACCAAGAAACGCTAGTACCTGATAATTTAATTGACGTGCGCGAGCTCTAGTAATTGGTCGAGTGTGTATAGTACCACGGGTTATTTTCTACTATACGTACGAAGCGTTGTTGGTGTAACTATGGTATTGATGTCCTCATAACCCACCCTAGTGGGTGGGATTCGTGAACAGGATCCCATTTCAAATGTTCCGCCCCAACCGGTTGGCTCTCGATTAATTGGACGCATTCCGACCAAGTCAGTGGCTCCTGTTGAACAAGATATTGTCCCATCCGTTCCAATCTAGCCAGTTGGCTTCCGATGAACATGACAACATTGATGTGTACCACCACCATCTAGTGAAGCCGTCCATTGCCTTTACCACGTTGCCTCTTGATATACACAAGCCCTGGCCGTAGTATGCATGTGGCCATATTTTTTTGCAGTGTGTCTGTACGTATGTGTACATGATTTAGACGAGGTTGCATGACCGGCTACGTCAGGGGCTCTAATATTACATGTGTCGCTCCTTATTCGTCATCGGATAGTGAGCAGTATGTACGTACATGATTGGGGCCGCACAGAGGACACATACATACGCTTGAACCTGGTGGGTCTAGGTGTTTGGGGAGAATCTTTTTTGGGTGTAATCTTTATAGCTTGCGTGCGACCATGGACCTCGTGCGTCCTGATGTCATCCTCTCCAACTACAGTCCTCTTCTGTTGGGTCTCGTTGTTAAACACATTGACCATGCCGCGTCGAGAGCACCAAGGCGGTAGACGATGGCGATCCCTAGAAATAGAACGACACTGAGCCGGGAAGATGAGGCAGTGGATGGCCACACTAGAGGGGAGTATGATGTTTGACTGGTTCGTCTGCGAGGTGAGGTTGCCATCGTGGGAGAATAACATGAGGTTTTCGTTAGTAGAGGGATGGCCTCGCAAGTGATGGCAGTAGGGTGCAGCGATGAGGCCTCTATGGCAGCACAACCAACCATGGGAGGCAGGAGCAGGTGGTCCCGCCGGCACTGGTTTGGGCGGCTAGAGGAAGAAGATTAGAGATTGAAGAAGCACAACGGTTGTTGATTCAACGGTCACTACTACTAAAATTGTTTGTTGAATACTAATTTGACAAAGCCTTGCGTACGCATAAACTTAGTACGCCCACAAGTCAGGCTCCAAATCTGTGGCCCACAAAATACAACCCGTTTACTAATTTTTAAATAATTTACCACCCATGTTCTAATTCTTAAGGAATTTATGGTAGCACGTATTCTTTTTGTTAGCATTACAACCCATGTTCTGGCCAGGGTTAAAATTTTCAACGAGATTTTGCATATTTTGATGGGTTTCGAACTATTCCTAATACCAAAATTTCGACTCAGATTCAAATCAATTTTAAAATAAATTTAAATTAGGTTAAAATCTAGTGAAATTGAAAAGGTCAAAATCCAAAGAAAAAAAACCAAATTTGAAAGTAATTGCTGGTTTGCTATGTCTTTTTATATTTACTGCCATTTTCTTATTACCTACAACCCATTTTCTAGGCAAGCCGAATGCGTCCCTCCTTGTCTTGAAAGATTTGCAGGCCAGCAAGGCGGAGAAAAACAAGTCAAAAAATAAAGATGGGCTATCCATTTTCACAAAGATAAAAACAACTAGGCTACGCGTGTGGTAAACATAAAATCAAAGCCTAGGCTAGACGGGCACATCCCCCTCACAGCCCAGTTGATAGCCTGCTCCATCTCAACAATAACAACAAAAAATTACTCAAGATGCAAGGTCCCACATGGCAGCCGCTCGTTGTGCAATTCTCTTGTTTATTGACTATACATTGACAATGTTAGCTAACCATTAGGAGGAAGCATTTTGTTCTTCTAACAAGGAGGCACTTGTTTGCATATGACCATGGACATTGTGGGTCCCTACTGTCAACCTCTCCACATACGGTCCTCTCTTGATCCCTCTCGTTTGTTGACCATGTTGAAAACTGCAAACGTAAGCACCGCGGTGAGTGCACCAAGGCGGAGGACTACGACGAGGCCTCGGAAGGGAACGAACATGAGCCAGGGAAGATGCAGCAGTGTAGTCGTAGGTGGAGGGGAGTACAAGGGTTGAATGTTCAGGTGCAGAGTGGGGCTGACGTTGTAGGAGAATAATAGAAGGTGTGGGGGAGTAGAGGGATATGCTGGTTAACGGTTTCGGGTATGGTGGGATAGTGTGCGCGACGGCGACTCCAACCGTGGAAGGCGGGAGCTGGCGTCTCGACGGGGAGTTAGATTGGGCGGCTCGAGGAAGAAGACAAGATATAGAAGGAGCACGACAGATGTTGGATGTTAATCCAACGGCTATGGAACATAGAATTTTTGTTGACTTAGTCAACACCACCTTGTATAGGCTTTTACCTCGTGGGTCCCAAATGTCAAAATCCAAATCTATCACAGCCATGCAGGCTTTCTTATTAAGAATTTACTGCCCATATTGTGGGCTAGCTAAAATAAGTTTGTTGGTGCTCGCGGGCGCTAAGCAGTTGGGTTTTGTAATGTCGCGAGAGTGATGCTCTTTCCCTTTGTTGGGATATCTTACAATATTTCTCTCGTAATTAATGAAATGGTAAGACATTCGCCTTGTTTTAAAATAAAACCTTCAATGGCCATCTCCATTCCTTCTCTCAAAATATTTGGAGCTTTATTTATTTTGAGAAATTCGATTGATTTTGAGTTGTCCTTGTTGAAAAAGTAAATGCTGGATGGAAATGAAGCAAAATGGTATAGCCTATGATCTGGCTGCGCTGGTGCTACTTCTTGAGCTTGCGTTAGTTTTCCCTTGAAGAGGAAACGGTGATGTAGCAAAGTAGATAAGTATTTCCCT
>CBMN010759806.1:0-11229 GCA_000582825.1 Hordeum pubiflorum
CGCCGCGGCCGAGGCGAAGCGGGAGCCGCCGCGGTGGGACGGGATGGGGGAGGCGAGGTCGCGGAAGAAGGGCGACTGGCGCGCCGCCCGGCCGCCCCGGCGCGAGGCGGCGGGGGAGCGGGAGGAGGCCATGTGGGCGGCGCGGGGGTTGAGGGGTTGGGACTCGGCGGCCGGGCTGGGTGTCCGTTGCCGAGCGGATCGATCGGATGGATGCCTGCCCCTGTCTCGGTCGGCATGCTTTTATTGGGCCTCCGCTCTCCGTCCCCCGTTGCTTGCTTGCGAGGCTGGCAACGGGCGAGGTCCGGCCCGAATCCGTCCGAGTTAATTTCAAAGATCCCTGGGAGAATCCTTCATGCTCACGATTTTTCTTTTTCTTTTTTAACTTCATGTTCACGACTTCTCTCTCTCGCTCAACAACAACAACAACAAAAAACACCACAAACGAGAAGATCAAAGTTTACACACCTGGAGCAGAGATCGCAGCAGAAAACTCAGTAATCTAGCAGGCTGCAACCGCAGATGCCAGGAGCGTTTGAGAAGACAGGGCTACGATGTTTGAGCACCATGGAGAGTATAAAGTATAAACACACGTTCGAGGTTTCCTCTTGGGCGCGCGCACGGTGCAAGCGATCCGTTACTTTTACTTGGGGAATGGGGAGGCACGATGGATAACCTACCTCGGGATCACAAATACTTGCTCATCGGTGTCGCCAAAAGGAAAAGGAAAGGGCAAGGGAAAAGCTGTGGTGCACGGGCATCAATTTGGTATAACGAAAAAGGGTTGCAGATGGTGGCATTCTTAAAATCAAGCACTACAACAGTCTACAGGGGTGGGGTGGGGTGGACCAGAAGAATCGCTTCCAGGTTAACGCGCGAGGAAGGGGATCTGGCCTTCTAACTGCAAGCACGCAAACATGATCTTCGAAGGGGGTGGACGTGCCCGGTGTGCTACTCTGGTAACACTCCGAACCATGCTGAATGTTCTGCAGTCAGATGAAGAGAAAATCCCATGGTTACTTAAGCAGAGTATAGTTATCAAAAGCAATACCAAGACGCAACTTGCGTCAACAACACTGGTTTTACCATCGGATTCTAAAAATTAGCGAATTTTCATGAGCCCTTCGAAATTCATAAGGTAGAAAGGCAGATATGTTTGGAAGGAAAAGCATCATTTTCGAACGGAGGCACAAGATTTGCCTCATCCATTAAATAAGAAGAGAGTTTAGAGTGTTACAAGCAACCCACATTCACGGAAAAGCATCATGAAGAACCGGGGAATGAGACTGACCATGTCTGAGATGTAGCTTACAGTAAGCGCAGTTTCCCAGTAACCAAATCTATGTCAGCTTTCCTCCCTGCAGCACAACAATATCATGCTATATTATGCTCTGCCATTGTGCCAAATAGTAGAAAATTATTAGCAGGCTTCACGGGATAGCAGTTTGTTAACTACTATCACTCTAAAAGGAACCTGAGGACCATACTCTTGTAACAGAATTAGCACAGGGTAAATGCAAGGGAAGTTTTGGACTTCGCAAAAAAAAAACTGAGTAGCTAAGAGAATAAAAAAGCATAGTTCTGAATGAGAAACTAACCTGGGCCTACTGCAAGAACTGTCTTGGACCCAGCCACTACCTACAAAGAAAATGAGAATTGGCAATGATCAGGGTAAATGGGATCACGCTCATTTGATATACATATTTGTTTGGCATACACAGGAGAGATGCTACAACGTAAGTAAATAGAGATTTGGGGTAACTGCCACTATTAGTTTTATTTTTCTACGCAATGGCAGCCACTATTTATTTGTTTTGCATTGAAAGAGATATATATGTTACAACATAAGTATCAAAGAGGGTCTAATCTGTGGATTTGAACCGTTGGCTAAACATAAGCACCAATATGAACACCCTAAAGGATAAGTCTGGCTAAAAAATTGATCGAGAAAGTACGTTATGTCGGTATAGAATTTACCCTAATCACAATTAGTCAAGAGTTATTCAGATTCAGACATTCAGTCACTTTGACATGCTGAATGGTCAGAAGGACGTCTCACAATTGGTCTCTTGCTGATAGCGAATGCCCTATGAGGGCTGCTTATATATCAAAAATAGATGAGCAACTTGTCCTACCAAAGAAACCCCAGCACAGGCGAAATATGTTCGATATCAGCACTATGCAGACTCGTACAAGCATAAAACAAACCTGTGTGCGACCTGCATCTGCAACAATAAAAGTTGGGATACCCCGGTATTCTGCAGTTTCCTTTATCCTGTTCCTGATAATACACAAGCGAGAAAGAACATAAGTGCTACATCATTAATCCAGAAAATATCGTTCAAAGAAATATAGTCCTGGGAAAGATATGGCATACATTTCCTGTTGATTCTTGCATGTCAAAACAATCTTAGCTTGTCCAAACTGTTCCCATTGTCTCAAAAGACCCCGGTTGCTGCAAAGGGATAAATCAGATGAATCATGAACGATTCAAAATTCAACTTTGTAAACCGAAGCATACAAGGTAGGCAAACAGCTCCTTAACACTGGCACCTCTAATCTTGCCAGAGCTTTAGGAGTCTGGTACAGTTTGAACTATGATGGACTTGATGATAGAGGTTTATTTTTAATGCAGGTTGCACACAGCGCAGTCCAGTACAATAAGAAAGTATATGACATAGTCCTGATAAAAAAGAGCACTAACTAAAAGACAGCCTATTGTGATTAATCAATCACTCCTCTTTGCATTCCACTTAGACATCCTTTACTAAAGAAAAACTTCAACTTGTCTCTACTGCATCACTTTTTCTTAAAAAAAAGGCTTGCTTTCACTGAAAACATAACCAAGAACAAAAGTGAGATTTATTTAAAGATTATGCTCTAGGGACTCATCTGATGGATGATAAAATACTTAGGGTAGCATTATAACTCGAAGCCACACGTGCAACATACTTCAGTTTGCGAGCCTTTTGGTGCTAAATCAAGTGTGACACTGACTCCCGTGCAGAAATAATGTCAACAAACTCGCATAGTACTAAAACAATGAACAAATTTCAACTTCATTCAATATGTACCAGCATTTCTAACAATGTCAAACCAACCCTACTTGTCTCTAGGCAGGCTAAAAGTCTGGGAAATATCTACATCCTTTAATTAGAACTACCTAAAGAAGCAAGATGGCAAAATGCATTAGCACCTTGCCAACAGATCCGCATACAAGCCAGTTGCCGCATCTGCAAAGCAAAAAAATTGAATGAATTAAAAGCATAACAGATGTGCATTGGGTACAAAATTTTACTGAGTAGTCAGTACACCAGAAAATAATACAGCTATCTACAGAATTCTTTATTTTACTGAGTAGTTAGTACACAGAAGGCTTAAACTAGAGTTGTGGGCTTGTGGCTAGATTTGGTTGTTGCATAATGAGCAATCAATCAGTCATATTTGGGCAAACTACGACAGTGTTCAGGCTGGTATAGGTCAAACAGAACGAGATGTACCAAGAAACAAATGCTCACGCTAAGAGTCCAAGAGATGCAACTTACGGGCACATTGAGACGCTATTTTCCCAGCCCCCATCTTAAGATCCTGACGCACGACTAAAACCTGCAAAGCCGTGGTG
Organism: Hordeum pubiflorum; assembly: GCA_000582825.1. Lineage (NCBI taxonomy): Eukaryota > Viridiplantae > Streptophyta > Magnoliopsida > Poales > Poaceae > Hordeum > Hordeum pubiflorum. The sequence continues at coordinate 3,620 of CBMN010759806.1, forward strand.
TTGAAACTCAGTACAAGTTCAAATTCAAAACTGTGGTATCAAAACAGAAAACCAAGAGTATAAGTAAACACAGCTTAAGCGATCAGTATTCTTTACTCCTACAGAGATGTCAAACGGTGGTGACGGCCCGTTCACATCCTCATCAATCATCATCATCCTTACATGTGGGACCATCTCAAAAGTTTGTCAAAACTTATATACCCGTGTGAAAACCCTGATCTGTCCTGGTCATTCATCGACCCTGACTTCACTAATTAAAATCTGCAAGGTGCTGCTCCCCCACAAACAAGTTCTGCCAGTGGCAAAGCTCAGCCTGAGAGCTGAGACGAAGCCAAGTGTGTCACATGAGGCATGACAGCTATGTGTTACGGCCCCTGATGCATCAACACCAGCGTCCACTAAACAAAAGTCTGGCGAGGAGGTGTCAGTTCCTGGAGATGGGGTTCAGTTAACTGAAGAAGGTTCATAGAAGGAAACTGTCAAGCCCAGCCCAGCGCGGCCCCGACGCACCATCCGTGTGGTCACCGGTCCGAACTGGACGCTGAGCATAAAGGCGAAGGTACAAGGTACAGGCACAGGTAGGGTTGCCGTTGGACCAGAACCTGAAGAAAGAATCCCCTTCTCATCTCACCTGCTCCTCTCACCTACTACTCTGAATTCCTCTTTCTTCCTCATCCCAATTCTCCTTGTATCCAGACATGTGTTCCCTGTAGAAACTCTGATCCATAGCAACTTGTGTGCCATCGTGAGTACAAAGGGGTGAGATCTGTGTGTGCAACTGGTAGTCAGAGCAGTTCGTTCCTAATGGTGGCGAGTGGCGACGACGAAAAGGGGTCGATGGAGGGGCATGCTGCAGCGCCTCCTCGAGCAGATGGAGGAGCGGGGCAAGCGATCGGCGGAGAGAGACAAGAAGGTCGACGACCTCATGATGGAAACCAAGGCCAACAACATCAGGATCCAGGAGTGCCTCGACTCCTGGAGGCCGCGCGTCGACAAGCAAGTAGCCGATCTGTCTGTTTTGGCCAGCGATCTGAAGCTACAATACAGCAGCTCACCATCAAGACAACCGGTGGTCCTCCGGCAGCGTCCGCGGTCGTCAGGCCTTCCATGGCACACGGCGTCGTCAACCTCATTCAGACGGCGCCACCCCTGCTTCCAGATCCTCGGAGTTCGACCAACGGGGACACAGAGCACGGGAAGAACGGCCAAAATGGGCACCGTGAGGCAACACCACACCGGGGGTTCTCTGATGAGCTCCCGGTCAAGGGTACGAACTCCTTCCAGACCCCAAACTGTGGTCCTGCCTTTGGGTTACGTGATGATTCATCTTGGCTGTGAACTGGCTGTAGTAACATGTCCCAAATTCATAGTAGTGTGCCTAGAATGAAAATTCCTGAGTTTGATGCGGATAACCCCAAGTGGAAAAAGTCCATTGAGAAACATTTTGCATTCAATAGAACCGCAGAAGAGTACTGGAAGGATTATGCTATGCTTTATTTTACTGGGCATGCCAAGCAATGGTTGCAATCAGTAGAGCATAAGGTAGAGAAGATGAACTGGTTAGAGTTTTGTGAGTTAGTTTGCAACAGGTTTGGGAGAAATCAGTACCAAGCATTGATTAGGAAATTAACCCATGTTAAACAAATTGGTATTGTGCATGAATATATTGAAATTTTTAACAGCTTGATGCATCAGTTGCTAGCTCACAACCCTTCCATGGATCATGAAATTTTCACCACCACTTTTGTTGATGCACTTAAAGATGAGATTAGGGTAGTTGTAGTTGTTCAAAGACCTGAAGATCTGGATACTGTGAGTTCCCTTGCTCTTTTACAGGAAGAGATCATCAATAGCCTCAAGCCAAGGGAAATTCGACGAGGTGAGGCCACTGTATGGCCTCGTCAGCAAAACAAGGCTGCGAATGCTACTATGGGGACAAATTACCACAAGAGCCCTAATCTGGGTGCTGAAGACAATCGAGGGATGGAGGCCTCTTGCTCCTCCCTTACCTCTGATAAACTGGGGGCACTCAAAGCTTATCGCAGGGCTCGCGCCCTGTGTTTCACATGTGGCGAAAAATGGGCGCCACAACACAAGTGTGGACAGACTGTGCAACTCCATGTTGAAGAATTGTTGCAGATGTTGCAAGAACCAGAGGCAGTCCCAGATGGTGAGCTAGAATCTGACACCTCTGAAGAACTATTTTCAATATCAGATCAAGCTCTTCTTGGCACAGAAGGCCCAAGCACTATGAGGATAAATCCAGTCATACAGAATTATGAGGCTCTAGTGTTGATTGATTCTGGGAGTTCAGTTAGTTTTATCAGCATGAATTTTGCTCAGTTTCTCTCGGGAGAGGTCAGCTTGAAGAAGCCCATAAACGTGAAAATTGCTGATGGAGCGATACTATCAGGAACCCAAGTCATTCCTGATTGCAAGTGGTAATCTCAGGGCTCCATTTCTGTACAAATTTCAAGATAATTCCCCTTGAGTGTTATGATGTTGTGCTGGGAATGGATTGGTTATCTGCTCATAGTCCTATGGAAGTGGATTGGGAAAGGAAATGGATGAAGGTGCCCCATCAAGGAGGTCAAGTAACTTTAGTTGGCATCTCAGCTAATTTATCTCAATGCCCTGAAGTTTCTGACAAGACACTGTTGACTATGGAGGCCACGCAGGATATCAATGTGTGTCTGTATGTTCGTTAGGTAAACTCGGAAGAACCCCCAAACTGTGATCCTGAGATGAAGATGTTGTTACAAGAATTCAGTACTCTTTTTGATGAGCCAAAGGGGTTGCCACCAATCAGGGATCAAGATCATTCTATTCCTTTTCTTGCCGGGGGCTGAACCAGTGCAATCGAGACCATATCGCTACAACCATCACCAAAAGGATGAAATCAAAAGGCAGGTTACGGAAATGTTGCAGAATGGCATTATCAAACTAGCTCAAGTCCTTGTGCATCCCCTGCACTACTGGTTGGCAAAAAGGATCTCTCCTGGCGCTTGGTAGTGGATTTTCGAGCCGTCAATGCTATAACAGTTAAGAATAAGTACCCGCTGCCCGTTATCGATGAGTTAGCAGGAGCTTCCTATCTCTCCAGTTTTGGACCTACGCTCCGGGTATCATCAAATTCGCATGCATCCTGAAGATGAACCCAAAACAGCCTTCCAGACCCACCATGGCCATTTCGAGTACAAGGTCATGCCTTACGGCGTCACGGGTGGCCCAGCCACCTTTCAGAGTGTGATGAATACTGTACTAAAACCTCTACTGAGAAAGGGAGTGATAGTATTTATCGATGATATACTCGTATATAGTGCTTCGTACCAAGAGCATCTTAAGCTGCTGCGACAAGTGTTTGAATTACTTCAAACAAATCAGCTAAAGGTGAAATTAACTAAGTGTAAATTTGGACAGAGAAAGGTAGCCTTCCTTGGGCATGTCATTAGTGCAGAAGGGGTATCCACGGATGAAAGCAAGGTGGAATCAGTTAAACACTGGCCCAGGCCTGTCAATGTAAAGGAAGTTCGGAGTTTCCTTGGATTAGTGGGCTACTGTCGCAAATTCACAAGGCATTTTGGTGTGATGCCAGTCTCTGACAAATCTTCTAAGGAAGGGGGTGGTATTCAGTTGGTCTTCTGACACCGAAGCTTCATTCCAAGCCCTCAAGCAAGCTCTTATTTCAGCTCCCGTCTTAGCATTACCGGATTTCACCGTGCCATTCGAGCTTGAGACTGATGCTAGTCAAATGGGAGTAGGGGCTGTTTTGATGCAGAAGGGACTATGCCTTAGAAGGGACACCTAATAGCTTTTCTCAGCAAGGCTCTCGGACCAAGAAGCCAGGGACACTCAACTGACGAGAAGGAATGCATGGCCATATTATTGGCAGTGGATAAATGGCGTTCTTATCTTCAACACTCCGAGTTTGTCATACGAACCGATCAGCAGAGTCTCACCCATCTTGATGACCAGAGGCTAACAACACCCTGGCAACACAAGGCCTTGACAAAGCTTATGGGGCTCCATTACAAATTGGTATATAAACAGGATCTCACCAATCGAGCAGCTGATGCCTTATCACGACGAGCTCCAGATGGTTCTACTGAACTTAATAATCTCAGAATGCAAACCTGAGTGGTTGCAGGAATTGGTGGACAACTACCAGCAACATAAACGAGCGCAATTGCTTCTTGCTAAATTAGCCGTAACCTCAAATGCTGGACCATTTTCTCTTCACCAAGGGGTCATTCGGTACAAGAATAGAATCTGGCTAGAACCGAGTGTTTCATTGCAACAACAAATTATGAAGACCTTGCACGATAGTGCCCTCGGAGGATATTCTGGGTTCAAAGTCACCTACAGGTACGTAAGAGAGCTATTTGCATGGTCTAAAATGAAGACCGGCATCAAAATGTTCATGGCTAGTTGTGCAGTTTGCCAACAAGTGAAGCCCAAGCGAGTGAAATATCCAGGCCTTCGTTCCCCCATTCCTATTCCAGCGGATGCATGGGAGATGGTCACAATGGATTTTATCGAGGGTCTTCCAAAATTTGCTGGTTTCAATTGTCTATTTGTGGTGGTGGACAAATGGTCCCGTTATGCCCATTTTATCCCTCTGTCACACCCCTTTTCTGCTTACAGAGTGGTTCTAGCATTCATGAATCAGGTGTACAAGCTACACGGGATGCCCAGGTCAATTGTCTCGGACAGAGATCCCATATTCACAAGCAAATTCTGGAGAGAACTCCTGCGGATGGCTGATACGCGGATGCGAATGAGTACGCCTCGGCACCCTTAGACTGACGGCACCACTGAGTATGTAAATCAGTGCTTTGAGACTTACCTCCGTCGTTTTGTCCATAGTTTCCCTAAGAAGTGGGTTCAGTGGATTCCCTTGGCAGAGTTTCGGTACAACACTTGTCCACATGAAGCTCTCGGGGTTTCACCATTTGTGGCGCTGTATGGACACGAGCCACGACAACTCAGCACTGACCGAGTGGAGTCTTGCGCCGTGCCAGATGTTGCTGAATGGATGAAGAAACGTGAGACCATGCGTCAACTGCTCCAACAACACCTTGTCCGAGCTCAACGCCGCATGAAGTTGCAGGCTGACAGGCACCGCACGGAACGCCAATTTGCAGTTGGAGAATGGGTATATCTCAAGTTACAACCCTGCATTCAAACATCCAATTTGCAGTTGGAGAATGGGTATGAGCCAACCAGAAACTCTCCTTCCGGTATTTTGGCCCTTACCAAATTCAGAGCAAAGTGGGAGAGGTGGCATATGAATTGATATTGCCGCCCAAGGCGAAGGTGCATACTGTCGTGCACGTCTCCCAGCTCAAGAAGGCGGTGAAACGGCCAGAGTTGGTCTCTACATCTCTGGCTACTAAGACACCTGAAGATCAAATGCCTGAACTGATTTTACAAAGGCGTCGTTACAAGGTGGGTTCCTCTCTGGTGCCACAAGTTCTAGTTCGGTAGTCAGGTATGGACCCTTCTCTGACCACCTGGGAGAATGAACGGGCGACGGCAACAATTTCCATCAGCTACAGTTTGGGGGCTAACCCCTTTAAAAGAAGGGGAGTCTGTTACAGCCCCTGATGCATCAACGACAGCGTCCACTGAACAAGAGACTGACGAGGAGGTGTCAGTTCATGGAGATGGGGTTCAGTTAACTAAAGAAGGTTCAGAGAAGGAAACTGTCAAGCCCAGCCCAGCGAGGCCCCGATGCACCACCAGCGTGATTCGGTCCAACCCCAAGGTCATCGGCCCAAACTGGACGCGCCGAGCATAAAGGCAAAGGTACAGGCACAGGTAGGGTTGTCGTTGGGCCAGAACCTGAAGAAAGAATCCCCTTCTCATCTCACCTGCTCCTCTCACCTACTACTCTGAATTCCTCTTTCTTCCTCATCACAGTTCTCCTTGTATCCAGACATGTGTTCCCTGTAGAAACTCTGATCCATAGCAACTTGTGTGCCATCGTGAGTACAAAGGGGTGAGATCTGTGTCTGCAATTTGGGTTCCTAACACTATGTTTCAGCATGTTGAGGTAAATATAGCTTGTTGATCACTGGCAATTCAGAGGTATTTAACTAAGAATCCATGTAGAAAAATAACAGAACACGTGCCAGCAGAGTGATAGGTCTGAACTCTTCTTCAGAAGTCGATCAATTCAATCAGATAACAAAATTTGGACTGTACACGGTAGTTTCGGATCAGCGAATGAGATAAAATCATGTAGCACTGCAGTATAACACAGCGCGATTCGGCTTACCATCTTGAGCTCTTCGCCTGGGGCTGGGGCGGCGGACGAACCGGCGGCCGCCCGCTTGGAGCCCCGTGGCGCCGGGGCAGACGGGAGGCTGAACCTCGGCCTCCAGGAGGAGGACAGGTCGATGAGGAGTCCGAGGAGGAACCCGATGGCCAGGCCCGGGAGGAAGTTGGCCGGTCGGAGGCCCGCCGCGAGCCACGGCTCCTCGTCCTGCGAAGGGGAACAAGAGAGATAGTTAGGGTTCAGGTGCGGAGTCGCGGGGAGTGATATGAGTGGAGGTGGACGCCGGAGGCCGGAGGGTGGGTGGTTCTCACCTTCCTCTTGCTGCCGTGGTTGGGGTTTCGCCGCGGCGGAGCAGCCATGGATTGGACTTGGGGGGAGCAGAGAGGAGACGGGAGGAGCAGTGGTGTGTTGAACTGTTTTTTTTTTTTTTTGAGGGGTCTGTGTTGAACTGAACTGTTGATAGCGTGTAGTAGTCGTGTTACTATATGGGCCAGCAGTTTGCTATTGTGTAATAGGCCGGCCCATTCCACGCGACGTGAGCGAGCGCCTGGTCCGCCTCCTCCTCGCAGGAGGAGAGCAAGAAACATAGAGATCTGCGCAAGGAAATGAAGGAAGCGGTTCATCGGATCAAAGGATACAGCAAGGACTTCAGAAGAAGATGAGCAGCATGGGGAGTATGACCAAAAAATGTTCTTGACGTATACGAAGAATGTAGAATGAAAACAATGAAAATAAAAAATAAACAGAAGAGGCAGAAAAAAACAAAATAAAAAATAAATCAGAAGAAACAAATGCAAAAAAGTATGAAAAACAGTGAAAACTGATAAAGAAAGAAAAATAAAAAAACAATGAAGGCCGAAGAAAAACAAAGGAAGAAGTAATGAAAAGAAAAGAAAACAGAGAAGAAACGAAAGAAAACTGATGAAAACAAAGAAAAAAATAAAAGAAAGAAAAAACAAATGAAAACCGAGAAGAAAGGAAGAGAAACATAAAAGGAAAAGAAAAGCCGGAGAAACTAGTGAAGAAACAAGAAAAAAAACCAAAAAAATCTAGCAAAACAAGGAAGCTCACCCGGCGAACGAACTCAATCGAAAACCAACCCAACGAACGAGGGAACGAAGCGCAGCGAGCGACCGCGACTGGAAAAAAGTAAAACTGGGTATAACTTCGTCGCAAATGGAAATATTCAGCGAGACGGAAGGGAGTCACGACAAACCTAATTGGTTACTTCCAATTACGTAAATCAATAGTTCAAACCGCACNNNAAGGTAGGGCATTTCCCATTGATATAGGAACTTTTGTACCAGAAACAATAGTATCTCCAATTATA
>CBMN010759831.1:0-11325 GCA_000582825.1 Hordeum pubiflorum
AGAAAATAAAATGAAAAGGAGAACACGAATTCTATCTATAAGTCGGTCTCTCTGGAAGATAAAAGAAGGAAACACAGCCGCGTAATTGGAGAGCACTGTTCATGCGAAAATATTGTTCGTATGAAGTTACTGTTTATGCGTGGTTACTGTTCATGCGACGGTACTGTTTGCATATGGTTACTGTTGCTTGCTGCCACGTGATTGAGTAGTAGATGTATGAAAAAAAGTCAAAAAAAGAGAAAAATCAAAGGCTTACCGCTTTAGTATAGTTACTTATGTTACACACAAGCGGTATTATATTACAGAAAATATATACCCATTGCAACGCATTCGCCCTTTTGCTAGTTGTTAATCGTACGCTACATATGTGTCCGATCTAGCAGCTCGATAATGGGACAGATCCAGCATTGTGTCTGCAATAACGCAATCCATGCGACTATGTAATTGTCGTTATCCCATGATTCAATAGATCTTGTTGTTACATCCTAATTCAAACCTTGCCGGACATTTCCTTTTATGCCGTGTGGTGTAAATTTATGTTTGTGAAATGTGTATTGGGAATACTCCTGCTCCGCCGTGCTCGTCGCCGGCGTGGGGAACGACGGGGATGCGCCGATCCCCAACCCCATGCTCCTCCTCACTCCTTTTTTTTTTCTTGAGTAAATCCTCCTCACTCCTAGTTACCTCTAGCTTTTTGTTTTGAGGGGTTAACCAAATTTTTATTGCTCAAAGACCACATTAAGTGAGATACAAAAAGCGTCGTCGGCCCACGTGGTGTACACAGATGATGGTGAGCGCGGGATAGAGGAGAAGGCGGGAATCTGAGAGTACGCGTCCGCCCGCGCCCACCCACGCGCGCCCCACGTGTTCGGCGAAACACCCGACCCGACCCGACCCCGATTTGGAAGTGGCCTCAGCTTTCCACATAAAGCTGAGCTGCCTCAGCCGCCAATCCAGTCAAATCCTCTGCCCAGATCCCCCTTGCTCTGCCTCCGCTCCCACGCCCGCCGCCACCGGAGCCGCCGCGATGTCGACGTCGTCCTCCACGCTGCTGTCCGACGAGGGCATGGCGAGGGTGCGCCGCAAGAAGGACTTCCGCCACATGGAGCGGGTGGACGGCCGCATGCTCAACGTGCTCCAGGGCCTCGAGCTCCACGCCAACGTCTTCTCCCCCGACGAGCAGGCCAAGATCGTCGCCTGCGTCCTCGACCTCCAGGACCAGGGCCGCCGCGGCCGCCTCCGAGGTAACCAACCCAACCTTCCTCCTCTTCATCTCCGATGAATCAATCCAACCAATCAATTTCTCGTGCTCTTCTTCCTTGCCCGATCCTGATCTGACGACCTCGACTCTTCTTCTTCCAGAGCGGACCTACTCGGAGCCGCGCAAGTGGATGCGGGGCAAGGGCCGGGCGACGATCCAGTTCGGCTGCTGCTACAACTACGCCGCCGACCGGGACGGCAACCCGCCGGGCATCGTGCGGGACGAGTCCGTCGACCCGCTCCCTCCCCTGCTCGCCGCCATGGCGCGCCGCCTCGTGCTCTGGCGCGTGCTCCCGCCGACCTGCGTGCCCGACAGCTGCATCGTCAACGTCTACGACGTCGACGACTGCATCCCGCCGCACGTCGACCACCACGACTTCCTCCGCCCCTTCTGCACCGCCTCCTTCCTCACCGAGGCGCCCATCCTCTTCGGAAGGGACATGAAGGTCCTCGCCCCCGGGGAGTTCTCCGCCGCCGCCTCCATCCCGCTCCCCGTCGGGTCCGTGCTCGTGCTCAACGGTAACGGCGCCGACGTCGCCAAGCACTGCGTGCCCGCCGTGCCGGCCAAGAGGATCTCCATCACGTTCCGGAAGATGGACGCCAGCAAGGTCCCGTTCAGCTTCCGGCCCGACCCGCTGCTGCAGAGCCTCGCGGCTGCGGCGGCGAGCGCGCCTCCGAACAGAGCGGCCTGGGAGCAGAGCAATGGCGAGGCGGCCAAGCATGCGACACCTCAGCAGCAGCAGCAGCAGCAAGCGGCGGCGCCTCTGTACCAGGCTGCTGCTGCTGTCAGGGCGGGACAGACACAGAGTCCCGGGGGCGGCGTCCCTTTCAGCCTCTCCACCGACGAGTTCCCGGCGCTTGGTGCCTCGCCGGCCAGCGGACGACGGCCTGGAAGGAGATAAAGAATTCAGTTTTTTCAAATGTGAGTTGAGAGATACTGTACTTTAGTTTTGTTGGAGCTCATGTATTAACAACATTCATTCATCCGATGTATTATTACCACTCATCATAGGTTAAAGAAAGAAAACTTGATAACAGTACATTGATGATGATGATGATTTACTCTAATTGATTTTTGGTATGGTATGATGATCAGCTTCAAATGTGGCTCATGAAGTTCGTAAGATCAGACGTTTTTTCAACTAAGAATAAATTCTTAGGAAGATGTCTAATAAAACCTATCTCACTTCTAACCTTCATGTGAGTAGCCCACCCTTTCTTTGAACCAAACTTAACTAGTGCCATTTGAATATTCGATTGATGGGCAAGATCGAACAAAGGAGAGAGATACAGAATTCAAATTTTTGAAAGATAAGTTGAGAGTATTGTACTTCAGTTTGTTGGAGCTCATGTATTAACGACATTCATTCATTCATCCGATGTACTACTACCACTCAGCATCCTAGATTAAAAGAAAGAACTTTATATTAATACATTGGTGGTAATGATGATGATGATTTACTATGATTGTGTTGGTTTGATGACTGACTACAATCTGGGGTTCATGAAGTTTCCAAGATGCCACTATCAAATGACTGGGTTCGCCTCTATCAGGATAAACGATATAGCCAACTAGTAATAGGGATTTAATACACTTCTTTTTTCTTTTTTTGGTTCTGTGTGCACAAATAAAATTTAAGCAGAAAGAAGAGGTGTGTTCCTTGATTGAGTTCATTAGAGTTCTGCGTTGTTTACAGAACTATGCATCAAAAGATTTACCATGACTCAACTTTGTTGGGGTCTCACACCATTTCAAATCGTAGACGCGAAACCAATCTCTCGACCAAAGCGTAGGAGACCGGTGCATCACTGCTTGACCCTCGATGACAACTGCCAAGCGTAGGGGCTGCTGGACCATTGTTGGAGCTCTGGTTGCCCACTTCTCTTCCCTCCGCCTCCCATCAAGAGATTGGTGCTTCATACGCCTCCCATCGGCTATCCCTTTTCTTTATTTTTCTCTTTCTTTCCCCTTCTCGCATGAGTGAAACTGGACCGCAGTCTTGCTATAGTGGTTCATGGCCTAAGTCACCGAATCGGAAGTCAAATGAATATCGTAAGGTGGAAATGTGTGTGGGTGCCGGGGAAGGGGGGATTTGCCCCCTTTGCCCCAATGAAGCTCTACAACATCTCTAATATTCTAAGTCATATGCCAATTAACATATCGAGAAGGTTTCATGACAACGCTAAGAACATCGGGCCTCAAATTTCTATTCAGGTCATGAAACACTTGGTTTGCAAGGGTCGTCTTCTTGCCCCATTCCTCCACACCGTAAGATAGAGACCAACTTTTGTTGCTCTTTTGTTGATTCACCTTCAGCAAGTAGTTCCATTATCTCGACATTGGGTTCATCTCTTCCGATGAGCTTTGATGCTTGCCCAAAGATCGCGAGAGCTCCAAGGTCAGTGTCTAGGTCCCACGAGTGTTGTACCTAGCATTTCTTTGCCCCATCTCCATGTCAAGTATAGATTGTAGATAAATTTTCAGCAACCCCTCACCGGTGTTCTCAGGACACACACCTGTATCGGGTAAAGTTTTGCTTGGAATATATACTTGGCTTGGAATAACTCCCACTACACATTCCTGACTGGCATTTATGACCTATCTTGACCTATCATATTCACCAAACCCTTCTCTACCCATTGAGCCATGTTTTTTTTAGAATTGTTCTATCTTTATATGAAATTAATTGGTATTGTTTTGAATAACCCCATTATATGGAGTTGAACCCATTCGGCCTCTTGGCGCCTCGTTGACCAGTGGACACCCGTGATAAATGATTCGGTTTTTTAAAAGATGAGCCGAGAGATAGTGCAGTTTTTGACAACTATCTCCTTTATTCATTGATCAAAATAGTGGCATCACTTACAAGAAAGGGAATAACCGTCCTAGAAGCAATATCCATCCAACAACTAGTGGGAGAAAACTTAGCTAACCTAGCCAATTCGTGAGCTACTTGATTGCTCTCTCTGTTACAATGTTCATAAATGACATGAAATAACAATCATCAAATATAGCACTACTGAAGAAGAGTTGCCCTCCTTTAGAGCTTCAAACACCTCTACACCGTCGGAGTTGATTTCAATCTTGTTAATCAAAGCATCTGCCTATTCTTTTTCGTATGCAACAGCAATGAACATGCCGTTGTGATCACGAAGGACTAATCCCACCGATCCTTCAAGTGTATCCATATGAAATCCGGCGTCCACATTCAATTTAGCACATCCTTACCTTGGTCTACTCCACCCACCTACCTTATGTTTAGCTTTGGGCGTACAAGAGAGATAGTGCAGTTTGTAATAATAACATTCATTCATTCATCCATTCCATATACTACTATTCATCATAAGTAAAAAAAAAGGAAATACTACGATGATGATGATTTACTCTAATCGATCTGGTATAATGATCAACTCCAACCAGTGCCTCGTGAAGTTTCTAAGATAGACTACCACTGTGTTGAGTTTTTTTTTTTCATCAGTTTCATTGGCAGAATTAAAGTTTAAACAGCAAGTAGAGGCAAAAAGAAAATTAATGATCTCATGTAGACTTGAGAAACAAAATCAGAACTACAGAGAAAATTGCTGCCGTGGATGAAAAAAATGTTGAAAATCAGGTCACGAGAACCTTGTGCCTGCCTGATCCTCTTCTTATGTCGATTTCGGTCACTGCTACTTCTGGTTATATATATTTGAAATTTAAGTAAGTTGACCTGCAGCTACCAAGAACAAAACTGTTGCACGATTGAACCAACATATTGCTAACTTGAACAAATAAAGTATTTAGTTGAAACCATCTCCATCTTCATACCACCTATTGCTGGTTAGTTTGGAAAACAAAAACTTAATACACCACGAAATACCAAATTTCAAATTACAGGTTACAACATTGTGCACAACAAGACTAAACCAATATTGATTATGACGCGCTCGTCGTGTTGTAGGCCATGTCCGCAGAGGACGTGTCCATGTCATTCAAGCCCAGCTCCTCATTTTGCTCCCAGCTCCTTTCGTACTCCTCGACTGCAATTCAATTCACAGACAAGCAGCAACTGGAATATTAATAAACATTTTCGGCAATTCAAAGCAATGGCTAATTCATTGTGTAGGAAAAACAAAACAAAAAAGTTTGCAACGAGCAGTATCATTTTCTGTTAGCTGTTTGACATCTTACTTGTTAGCTGTTTGTCATCTTCTAGCGAATCTGTCGCTGGAGCAATAAATGAAGCCGCCAATGCATCATCAAGAATTAAAGTCCATGGCTCTTCTAGATTTAGAAGCTGAAATATACAGATACACATTAAAATATGTATGTAACAGATTGAAGGAAATCATGAACTGATTAACGCATAGTATCCTTCGACAACTATGCTGAAAAGGGACACCCAAACAGCAGGTTATTTTCCACATGTTATAATCACATTAAATTCTGGACAGTAATTTTTTTAAACGGTTTGCTCCATGTTTACCAAGAAAACAATGCTGCCAGACAGCCCAGACTTTAACAAGTATAACTTTGCTCAAGAACTGATGTGTGCTTTATAATATTCTGAAGATTAGGTGAAATAGAACCTTGCTACAGCGACAATGTTCAACATATCAAAAGGAAAATACCCACCTTTGCTAATCTCTCTGTGAAACCATCCCATTTCTTCTTCTTCCATTCATACGTGCTGTCACCCAACTGGAATCCATGAACTCGCTCCAGTGCTGTAAGCTCAAAAAGATGCATATATTTGAGTTTCAAGAGAAAAATAAGTATATACCCATAACGATTCTAACGATTGTCGTATTCTGGTGTACTTCACATCGACATAAGTTGCACAAACTCTGCTGGAACACAAAAGCTTCCACAAACTTCAATTTTTTCTAAAAGCTTCCTCTAAATCTAACGTAGATGTATAACTGAAAGTGCAGAGAGTAACAAACATACATGTGGCGAACATACCCTCGCATAAACAGAGGAGGCATTAGTATATAAGTGTGGCGAACATACCCTCGCATATTTTCACAATCAAACCTTCAACTGTTGTCACAATGCCACCCAGTGTTCCACTTGACAGCTCCAACTCAAGTTCAGGTACACTAACTGCTGCTGAATCTGACTGAAAAAATTAAGAGGTCTGAATCCCTAAGTTACATATGAGATATTGCAACACAAGTCTGAACATTCTTTTTGGTTTTGCCAAGTAATGGATAGTGGAGCCTATTCATCAATTTTGGCATGAAGAACTGTAGTAAGATTCGACCTAACACACATCATGTTCCACAATTACACAAGCACCACCAAGTTAAACTGTATTCACTCGCTAAAAGCTCCAGGGTAGCTAGAGTTAAGTCCAAAACAGCTGAGTCATAACTAAATAACAACCGGCTCAATTGAAGAAGAAAATTACAAGGGGTAAGACCCAAAGAAGTAACACTAATCTTCCCCAGTCTGGACATATGTACAATCATTAATCTAATGCACATATATGAAAATTAAGAGATTTGCATGAGAGAGAATAAAATAATGGGAAAGAGTAAATTTCTAACCTTTATGACATCACGACTAAGATCTTTTACATTTCGCACAAGCAGTGTTGTTTTCTTTCCTTTAGCTGGGATTTCACCACCAGGCTTCAACTGGTTAACGAGACGGTGGCATTTTTTAGTTCAGAAATGTGACCAAGTACAACACTGGTAAATCCAGTTCCTTTTTATATGGGAAAAGAATCAAATATGACTCTGGGCTGACCTCTGAGTTGCGATAGCCGCACGCATCACATGATGTAGCCATAACAATCACCTCTCGGAAATATGGGATTTCTACCAAAGGTCAAGGATCAGACACTAGTAAATACTGATTACTTGCAGCATTGCACCTTCATATAGTAGGATTGATCACATAAAGAAAGCTACCAGAACCAAAACACTAAAGTCTATTTCTAGGATTGAATTTAAGGTGGAAAGGATACTTGTCAAAAAGAATCGTGTGACGCACTCAGTAGCACAGGCCGCACATGTTGATGGCAAAGTATCAACCTGCCCAAGTAAATTTTGTAAGGCATAAGAGATCTTAATTGTTGATAACATTATTAGGCGACTGAACAGATGTACCTCTTCTGGTGCTGAATATCTGCACAGCGCTGCAGTAATTTCATCAGAGTTTCCCTGAGCTATAGCACGGCGACCTGCAACGGCGCCAACTGAACCATGTGGAACCCTTTGTGGCCCACCAGAGTTTCCTTCCACTGTTGAAGCATCCTGAGAAGAGTCTCCAGACTCTTTGGTTGGTTCAGTAAGAAAACCGAGGGCTGCTTGTTGTTCATATGTCCTCTCATAGAATCTCAAAGATAACAAAGGATCTGGTGAAGGTGCGTTCCTGTTGATATACGCAGATAGATCAATATATGTCCAACTGCAAGTACTTAAAGCGTGTGTGGAATTATCAGCTATGTGCACCATAAGCCGTCAATCAAACTACTACAGGTTGTGCAGATTGCTGAATGAAGATGGAAACTCTGTGCTCTTGCAAAAGAACATTTCTCTACCCTGAACTCTAAAAACCATTTGAATTGCAACCCTGAAATATGAAAATTTACTCCACACCCCTCGGTTGACTACGCAGATTTTTTGGATGGCATGTGTGACACATGTTTTCTTTAGTTGAATTTCATAATTTATATATCCAATAATTTATTTACGGATTAGTTGAATTTCATAATTAATATATAATAATATAAATTTACAGTTTTAAACACACATGCCTTACCCATATTTCCTTCGATATCATTCACAATTTTCTGTCTTAGTATTTATCTCTACTTTTACGACCATTTCTATTATTTGATGAGAAAGAAGAAACAAATGTAGTTTCAAGTACAGATATGCTTAGAAGTTAGAACTATTCTTTCATGACAAAGCAGTTTCAAGATTCCAAGTATTCTCATCTCAAATAACATGAACTCTGAAGGCTACAAAAAACTTACGGGTTCTCGATGAAGCTGTTACCAGAAGCATCATCAAGAATAAAGGTAAAAGCAGCTTCCCCTGATCCAAGAGATCTCAATTTTACTAAGAACTGTTCAATGGCTTCAGCCTTTTGAGGATCCACTTTCTGCAGGTACCAAAAGACAATTAGTGTGTATCACTAGGTGGCTCAATTGTAATTCAAAAACTCAGCAGACAAGCCACAAGCTTCACCTTTCTTTCATCCTGAAGTGCTTGCAACTCAGTAACTGCTCGCATAATGCTCCCTTCCACCTAATACACGACAACAAAACTAAGTAAACTAACGATAAAAGAAAATAATTTAGAAGGAAACATCTCCCCAGAATTACAGAAAATGATGAAGCATACTGTTGAAAGTGTTCCGCGTTGAGCTTCTGGAGGGATCTCAAAGTCTAGTTCTGGAATCTGCATATAAGTCAGTGTAAAAGTACATAAAACACAGTGAATATGTGTATAGCACAAATGCATTAACAAGTGCATGGATCAGCATTACCTTAATAGTTGCTGAATCAGATTTCACAACTTGCCGGTTCAGTATCTGTGCCAAAACAGCTTGTCAGTGACATGAATATGGATAGGAGGCCAAATGCATATGGATTTAAGTGTGAACTGAGGCTCACAGCTGATAAGGCAGTGAGGTATGGAAGAAGGTGGTTCCGTAATAGAGATCACAGCAACAATAACACATCACAAGTAAAAAAAGGTACCAGCGCAAGATATACACAGATAATGATGAATAATACAGTGAGCCTATTTAATCCATTAACATAAATGTGGTGGCAATTAACTGGTGAACTGGGACGCGTTGCAGCGAACAACATATGAAATACAACAGCAAACAAATTTTCAGGTGCAAGTTGTAACATTAAAACAATGCGACATTTCAATCATTTGGAGGAGTCGCCAGAAAACTGATGTTACAATCTATCAAACAAGGTCATGTTTTGTGGTTGGAATAGACAAGTATGTGAGATATCTATCAAAATGAAGCGATGCTCTTAAACAAACTTCACAAACTTTCTGCAATGAGAAATTGAAAATGTGCCATGGATAAAGTTGATCAGGTTGTTCTATGGACCTGGTGGCCATCATGCTCAGGTTTATCTTGGTGGAGGAATGTTGTTGGCGTTTAAGATATCTACCACAGTATTACTGACTATATCCCAAGTGATGGAGCTTCTATCTTGCTTCGGAAAGATTTTTGGTCCAACTAAGAGATACCGGCTGACAAGTTTAACTGCCTATTTCTTGTCGTCTTGAATCAAGATGCCACAGTTCAATAATTCTTAGCTACTGCACACTTAGATTCTCTCTTTGGTTTGCCCCTTTGGCCCTTTCGGTTCAAGCATATGAGGAGAGCTTCAGCTTGTTATCCAGCTAAGTGACTCTGCTATTTACGGACTTGATCAGAATGATACTAGAACATTTGCTTGGGGACCTCTCAATATTTTTTGGTGGCCAGGTTCTACAGATTCGTGTTTGAAAGAGTTCCGTCAGACCTAGCCCTGATAAGTATTTTGGAAATCTAATTGTTTAATAAAAGTGAAGGTGGTTACTCCACCTGAACACGAGGGGTATGATTCTACATTGACAGTGGCAGTTTGATTCAGGGTCGCAAGTGATTTATATCCTACTAACGTCCTCAAACTCGTGATCATTTTCTGGATGTGATTTTGCGTGGGATTTCTACGCACTTATTGGGACCTTCACAGGCCATTTGCCACAACCCTACTTGACTGGTTGCTTAAACCATCTGTTTGTTTAAGTTCCTTTTTTCTTTTGTTCTTTCTTTCATCCACCTTGGATACGTGCAGTTTGTAAGGGAGTACTATTTTATTTATGAAATCTACACCCTACAGTATCTCAGTCGACAAACAGAAAAGAGAAGAAAGAAATACCTCAGGCTGCCCCTTGGGGACTTTCAAAGTGTAGCAGCACCCCTTGGGCTGGAGCTGCCCAGCAAACTGAACCTCGTTGTTCCTAGCACACAGGCACAACAGAGTCAAGACTTTATTTTTACACTAGAAAAAACCCAACAATTCTACACATGTGCCGTGAATCGTGATGCGGACCGCGCATTACCTTTCACTGCAATGCGGGCACTCAAAAGCCATCAGAACAACCTGCAGAATCACAGAGGAAAATTTCACAAATATCCCAAATCAAAACATGCAGCTTTCTCCACAGACACTGATAGAAGAGTGGTAGCTCTAGCTCACCTCCCGGAAGTGCGGGATCAGAGTCAGCAGTATCCTCGTCGTGCCCTGATGACCACATAAAAATCACAATTTACGATCCAGCCGAGGAACACACTGCAGGAAGCAGAGAGGAAAGCGAAGGGGAAAAAGGGTCAGAGAGGGCTCTCACGTTCTCGCCGCAGCGCATGCAGAGGGACTCGACCACGTGGAGAGGCGCGTCGCGCGAGCCGTCGTCGCCCGCCGACTCCGCCGCGGACCGGATGTCCACCACCACGCCCCTGTCCTCGCCGGAGCTCGCCATGGCGTGGCGCGGCGCGGGGAGGTGAGGTCGGTGCGGGCTGGGCTTCTCGCGGGAGAACGGAGCTTTCGGAAGCTCGCTGGTCGGGGGAGCAGGGCGGCCGTGGCAGGAGGGTGTGAGCGGTGGCGGCGGTGGCGGCGCGAACCCTGGGAGCTGTGGAGGAGAAGGACTTTAGGTAGTTGGGCTGGGGAAGAAGCCCACCCAAATCCAGTAGAGAAGAAGTCTCTGGAAACAGGACGACTAGGGAAAGATGGGCTGGATTAACGTGGAAAGGGCCAGAATACGGGCTGTAGCTTTCTGTACAACATATATATGGCCGAGTACTGGACTACCCTAAAAAGTCATTCTCCCCTAAAAAAAACCTAATTAAGTCATTCCCTAAAAAAAATCTAACCGTGATGGCCTCAAAAAAAAGTCCAACAGGTTTTCTTAGTTGTTTGCAGTTCAATAGTTGTGCTCTACTTCATGATGCTTCTTTATTTTTATTTTTTTTGCGTGTAAAAGCTTGTATTACTCAATCAATATCAGGATTACAATCAACTCTGCTAAGACCAAGTGCTCCTGGTGGACCAGAGCCCA
>CBMN010759837.1:247-10585 GCA_000582825.1 Hordeum pubiflorum
GCATATAAAGTATCCTAGAATGGTAATATAACAACATGAAACAATAAAAATTTATAGATACGTTGGAGACCTATTAGGGGGGCACATGGGCCGAAGAAGGGGGCGCACTAGCCCCTGGTGGGCTGGGCGGCGCCACTCCCTCCCCACCTTGGCCCATGCGGCTAGGGTTGGTGGGAAACCCTAAAGGGGGCGCCCCTTGGCTTGGGGGGCAAGCCACCCCCCGGGCGTCGCCCCCCTCCCTTGGATGAGGGGCGAGGGCTGGCCGCCCCCTCCCCCCCCCCTATATAAAGGGTGAAGGCGTAGGGGGGATTTACCCCTTGCCAAGGCATGACCCCTCTCCCGTTCTTCCTCGTTTGTCGTCCCGACAGTGCTCGGCGAAGCCTTGCCGGCGCTGCACCACCACCATCGCCGCCACACCATCATGTTGGCCACGATCCCATCTATTTCTCTGACCTCGCTTGCTGGATCAAGAAGGAGGAGACGTCACCGAGCCGAACGTGTGCTGAACTCGGAGGTGCCGTCCGTTCGGTGCTAGATCATATTGGATCGCGAAGAGTACGAATACATCAACCGCGTTATATACGCTTCCGCTTTCGGTCTACAAGGGTATGTAGACACACTCTCCCCTCTCGTTGCTATGCATCTCGATGGATAGATCTTGGGTGTTCGTAGTCTTTTTGTTTTCCATGCTTCGTCCCCATAAGGCAACACGTTCGGTAGGCGTAGAAAGATGCCATGTTCATGGAGGTTTACACGGCGACGGAGGAATTTGACTAGGGCATCGATGACAACGTCGTCAACTCCGCGCCGGTCATGCCTTGGCGACGGGACAACGAAGCCAATACGTCCGTGGACAACGAGGAAAAGTACACCATGGGCGGCGGCCGCCACTTGGGTCCCGCTAAGATCACCTCCACTGCTTCACCAGGTTACACAACCGGTGACTTGCCGGGTGAGCAGGGGCATAGGCCACGACGATCGTCCCCCACCCAAAACCAACCCTGATCCGTGCTTCACGTCGGCAGAGGGAGGCTACTCCCCCTTCCTCCGGGGCTCACGATCCGACAAGGAAGACATGCCGTGGGAATGAAGATCCGTTGCGGTCAGCATTAGACTAGTTTTAGCCTAGTCCGATATAGTTTAGTTAAAATATGTTCAAAATGTAAGTGTTTTCGTCTGGTTGGTATGAAAATCATCTTGTTTGCATGTAATTTGTCTGATTAGTTGAAATCATGTATGAAATGTAGGCGGATAGCTTTGGATGGCCGGCTCCCGCATCCGTGTTTCCTGACTGGTCCACCTCCGGTTCGCGGACAGATGCAGTGTCCGGTTTGGGGGCCGGCGTTAGAGACGCCCTAACATGACGCCCTAACACAACGAACACCATAAATAAAAAATTACATTCAGATCCATAAACCAGCTAACGACGACAAAAGTACTAACGCGAGCTGAAGGCATGTCACCGTCATCGCCCTCCATCATAGGAGACGACCTAACTTACATTCAGATCCATAGACCAGCTAACGACAACAAAAGTACTAACGCGAGCTGAAGGCATGTCGCCGTCATCGCCCTCCCTCATAGGAGACGGTATAACTTGTTGTAGCAGGGGAAGTCATTGTGTTAAAGCCTCACCAGACCAGAGCATCAAAACAACAGCCGCCATCAACGAAGAGAAACGTAGATCGAAAGAATCCAATCTGAAGATATACGAAGACCAGATGTGAGCAGATCCATCAAAAACAAAATTTTAAAAGGCACATCTTCACACGACCTTCGACGAAGCTAGACACATCATCGGAACTGATCCAACCTTCTAAGGCTAGACTGATCCAACCTTATTTCATCTTCACCCGTCTCGCCTTTGTCCGAAGGACACAAACCTAATAAAATTCAAAGAAACATCTGAAAAATTCATTAGCCAAACTAGCTCATTATCTTAACAAACTCTAAATACAAATCGAGCCGGGACCAGCCAAAGGACGTACGTATCAGTTTGTCTTGTCCGTACACAGATTCCGTCAACCCACTTCCCATCTGATCTGCCGGACCCACACGCACTGGTTTCTCATCCATCCATTCGATTCGACGGCCACTCCCCCAAAACCCCCACTGGCGATGGCGCTCTCCTCCTACTTGCTCGCCGGCAGCCGAGCAGCCTCCCCTTCCCTCCCCTCCTTCCCCTCACTCCGCCGCCGCAGCTGCCACCGTCCGACGCCCCTTGCCACAACCCCGCCCCCGCTCTCGCTCCCTTCCACACAGCGATGGCGTCGCTCGCTCCGCTTCTGCGCCTCCCCCACCTCCTCGTCGCCCCCGCCGCCCGTGCCGCCCGAGGACGAGGAGCCCATGGACTACGAGGTAGTGTGATATGTCATCGACTTACATTTTAACAGGTTATTTTCCGTGCCAGCGCGGTTCCGAGTTCTCTCACAGAATGTGCAAGCTGTCAGCCTCAAGAGTCAAGCATTCGATTCACATATGCTTTATTTGAATAAATTGGTATGCAATGTTGGATTATTCATTATTGCCTCCCCATGAAAAAAAATGTGAGATTACCCCCAAAATAAGGGCATGTTGGAACTGCGCCGCTCCATCAAAATCAGCTCCACACCACCAAATCCACTTTGAAGCAGTTTCATACAGGAGCTGCAGCTCCACCAAAGAGCACTTTAGCATGTTTGGCTTCCAGCTAGCTCCAGCTTCAAGAATGGGAAATTTGATGGAAATGATCTATTTGATTGGATGACGTGGGGAGAAAGGAAGGGGTATCCGCTTACTGAAGTGCTGGGTAATTTCTCCTGACTCCAGCTTCTAGAGTTTTTGGAGCACCCCTTGGAGAGCTTCATAAAAAAAGGGAGTTGTACCCCAGTTTCTAGTTTTTTTGTGGAGCGGCATATCATGGAGCTACCCCGTTTGACTTGTGTTTTCTAGAGTGGAGCTGAATTTTAGGGAGCGGAGCAGTCCCAAACAGACCCAAAATAAATAGTGCAACAAAAAACCGAAGAACCTGCCTTTAGGTTAACTGTTGATCTGAGCTCCGATTGCTCAGCTTCTAAATGCATATCGCACAAAATCATTACATGAATGAACACTATGATTGGCCAGTAAACAGGTTCAGTCAAAACATGGCTGCAGTAAATAGCATGTTACATAAATTCTACATGTCGCTGCTAAGTGCACTGCAATATGTAGTTTGGAAAAATGAACGAATGTAGAAGCATATTTTTTTTTCACTTTGGTTGCTATTTCCTGTCATCTTCAAGTTTATGAAATGGTAGCTTGACAGTAGTCATTTTACTCTGGTTCTGCGGCAAGTACTAGCAAGTTTGGAGTATTATACTTTTCTGAGGGAGGAGTATCATGTGGTTTTGCAAATCTTCCTTTATTACTCCTAATGCAGAATACTAACAGATCCATATCACCACTAGTCCACTAGGATTATGGCCATTAGATCAAACTTAACTATAATATTAACACTTTGGTCTAAAATGCTTAAGTTTCTTCGATCGGGTACCTTCAAGTTTAAGTGATGGAAGTCTATAAGATCATCCGTAATGTTCCTCTTATGGAAACTCACATTTTGCATGCCACCTTTCTGAGAGTTTGGTAATGGTTTCTTTAGTGTTATTACTGAAAGTAATCCTCATCTGAAAAAAAACACCAAAGCTCGGATTATAATACCGGTATGCTACAATTTAATTTGCATATTATGCTCGATTATCAACGCAACTTTTAGAGAACATGTTCATGGACAGCAAAAGGATGTTTATTTTTTACCTCAATTTATCTGTGCTATGAATGTTCCATATGTTTTCATTAAACAATGCAACTATCAGACACCCCGGGCATGGTGCATGGAGTTATTTTTAATTTAATTTTAGTGAGCAAACACTGATATAGTGACGGAAGATTTGCAAATTCATATAATGCTCCTCACTCAGAAGAGGAAGATTTGCAAATCCATATGAAGCTCAGGAACTCCTATGACATTGCTGATTTGTTGTATGCCATAGGAGTTCTTGAGAACTGATATAGTTATTTTACCTGTATGTGTGCATTGGTGGTTTGTTGTTTCTACTGCCTATACTATATTCTGTGCAGTTTCTAAGACGTCCGTGTTTCACCAAAATTTCAGCTATCGGAGACGACTGGAAATTGTGACCCTTTATGCTCCGTCGATGACGTTAGCTCACAGTATTTTGAAGCTAACTACAAGCCAAAGAATGATCTTATTAAAGCTTTAACTATCCTTGCAACGGCTTTGGCTGGAGCAGCTGCAATAAACCATTCCTGGGTTGCTGCTAACCAGGTTCATACACTCCTAGTTTTTGACCAAATTAGAATTACCAGTTTAACTATGTAGTGTCTTTATCCTAGCATGCATATTACATACGTCCTTATGTCAGTAGTTGTGGATGTCGGGTGATGATTGTCGGGAACTTGGTTACATTCCTTTTGCAGGACATTGCAATGGTGCTAGTATTTGCTCTTGGGTATGCAGGTATCATTTTTGAGGAATCACTGGCATTTAACAAAAGTGGAGTTGGATTACTGATGGCTGTTTGTCTATGGGTTATCAGAAGTATTGGGGTAAGCTGAAATCTGTGAATTCATCTTTGAAACTTCAACAGCTCTTTTGAGAATTCAAGTTACCAGTAGTCTCCCTTGAACATCAATTTCAGATTTGACTCAGTTGGGCTATCTTGATAATGGTTGATATATGCATGCATCCAATTTAATAAGAGAGCAACTTATTTAATGTCATTATTTTTCATGTTTTTCATTTATCTTCGTAATAACAAATAAAGAACTTCCCTAATAATTCCGCATTTGTTTTAACTGGAATTACTGTTAATAATATTTATGATATTCTTTATGCATATGCTAGTTTCATCAATGTTAAAGTTGGATCATGGTGCTTAGTTACTTACGACTTACAAGCAATGTTTAGTCGCTGTTCATATGTATCAACTTGTTTAAAATATATATTCTGGAATTTATGCTTGTGTGTTTGCATCCCCAGATGCATAGTTAAACTTTACCATGCAGATGAATAAGATGTCTTGTCTTTGCTAGTCACTATCTAGTTTGGAAGCAGCATAATTTTAGTACAATGATGCTTTACATTTTATTGCAATTTTACAATCCTCATGTTATGAATATATTTAAGCATCAATTAGATGATATTCATTAGTTGATCTTTAACATTCCTTTTCTGTTCTTCATATGATTAAGGCTCCCTCGACCGATGTAGCTATTCAAGAGCTGAGTCATAGTACTGCTGAAGTTAGTGAAATAGTGTTTTTCTTGCTTGGTGCAATGACCATTGTGGAGATTGTTGATTCACATCAAGGTTTTAAGTTGGTGACTGACAATATATCTACTAGAAATCCTAAAACACTTCTCTGGGTGGTGAGTCTTTCTTACTTTTATATTTTGCTCACTGAACTTCACATTATGTCAGATTGGTCTTTTACTTTGTAATTCTCAAATGTTCTACCATCACAAACCAACAAACAGAAATTAGTTGCCAGTGATAAACCATTGAGGGATAGTACCAAGTGTTCTATAGCCACTTATTTTGTGTTTATAATACCAGATAGATGTTTTGAACTTGTATGATCAAATTATATTTATGACTTACATTGGTAGAGAAAAAGCACCCTTCACAGTGCATGTTATTTCAGTTCAAAGGTATCTGTCTTTCACCTTGAACTGAACATTTGTCCAACCCCTGGTAATTCAATCCAGAGGAAACCTTAAAACTCCCACACACAAAAATTTCACTTATCTTTTTTGCTACTCTTGCACAATTCTCTTTGAGTTTCCTTGGTTCTCCATTCATCTATTGTCCTTACCAATTAAGGCAGCTTTAGTTCAGTGACTCGGCATATTTGTTGTTGGTATTCTTCTGTCTATGTCACACTGTGCCCACAGCCCAGTCTCTAGGTTGGGCAACTTACGTGCGAAACTCTTCAATCTTCAGTACCGTGAATCCATAGGCCAGCTGTCTCATGACGACCATCTAAGAGGAGGTGCATCTGTTCGTGATGACTGGCAGTAGGGGGTCTTGGGTGATATTACTGGCATGGTGTAATGGCTTGGCATAACGGGTGTAGCCTTCTCATAGGCATGTAAATAGTTTACTTGCGTATTCAATGCGCCGAGATGGATGCTTAGCATTCCTCGAAAAGAACTTCCCCTGCTCTTAGCCTTTTTTCGAGACCATGCAGGACTGCATGTATATTTATGAAGATAGAAAGCTTTTACAGTTTAAACAGTGACTTTACGTATGTTGAAACCAAATAAACACTGTATTAGTTAGGTTATAATCTGGTTTGACAAAAAGAACCCTAACTTTTACGTAGCTACTTTTGCACAGCAGCACAAAATAAGTTCAGCATACCACAATTCAGCACCGCACCTAAGGCGAAAAATTCTTATTTTGTGAAAGAAGAAATAGTTTTGATTCCTAGATAGTTTCATGTTCGTTATTTTTCCCTAGACATTACATTCCTTCTTCTATCATAAACTCACCATGTACCTTAAATTACTAACCTTTTATTTCAGAGCCATAATTATCATGCTTTATATTTTTATATGAATACATTGTTTCTTATTTCAGATTGGCTTTGTAACCTTCTTTTTGAGTTCTGTCCTTGACAACTTGACTTCGACTATTGTGATGGTGTCATTGCTCCGGAAACTAGTACCTCCATCAGAGTACAGAAAGTATGACCTCTATTATCTCAGCAATTTTCTTTGTACATAATTTGTTATTGCTCTGCTCGTATGGTACCATATTTACTGCCACTAATCAAATCTTTGTTTTCTCATTATTTTCATTTTTTATTTTCGTATTCTTTGTACATAGTAGCAAAAATCTGATTTAAAGTTGTCCTCTTGCTGTATTTCTACCATCTTCCATTAAGATGCGTAGGCTCCAGTGCCACAGCTTAAGCGAATGTTGGCGAGGCCTGTGATCTGATACTCTGATTGTAGTTGGGAGGTTGGTCCAATGAAATTTGATTTCTCAAGAACTTGCCTCTATCCTTTTTTTAAGAAACCGATGGGGAAGCTCCGATGGTAGAAATAGTAATCTAAATTCGTGTCTGTGAGAACTTGAACCCAAGTGGTGGGATTGTATGCCGATAATTGCAACTTGGCAATATTTTGTCTCAATAGTTTGTTTTATACTGATTGTTGCACCTTGCTGTACACAGCACCGAGGGGCCAAATTAATAGGAAAAGCATGTAGTGTCAACCACCCTTCTGCTGTGAAAGAGCAAACTATGCTTGTTTTGGCATCAAATCAGCAGGAGAAGCTCCCAAGAAATTTATAAGGTTGTTCGAAGTAATGTGCAACCATGTGAAATTCTAAGGTTGAATTAAAATAATAATTCTTTTATTATAAATTAACAGACAAAGGAAAAGAGAAATTTATTAGTTGTACAAACTACAAACTTTCTGTTTTTATCTCTAAAGGTTGGCACGTGAGTCCATTTGCTACCTTCACAGTTTGCTTGGGGAATAACTCTTGTGTTGATTTGAGGCCAACTTGGTGCAGCTTCATGCGTTCTCCAAGTGTATTATTCAAAAACTAGTATCGTGTTAGGGATGGACCCAGCATCATAAATTAGATCCCATTTATCTCCGCAGGCTGGTATACAAACTTTTTATGCTTCAGTTTATCAATAAATGGTTTGAAGGAGTGTTTGGCATATTAAGTAAACACTGTCTTATTGGGATAGGTTGCTAGGTGCTGTTGTCGTAATAGCAGCTAATGCCGGGGGTGCATGGACACCAATTGGTGATGTGACAACCACTATGTTGTGGATTCATGGTCAGATTACGACTTTAAAAATAATACAGGTCAGATTTGCACATTTATTCTTGTATTTTGTGGTTTGCTTATGAAGATCCTTCATGTTAGAGCTCTCTAAAACGTTCATTATGCATATATTTCCTTAATGTTAGAGCTCTCTAAACTGTTCATTAGGTTTTTATGCCATGCTATAATTTTCTACCCTATATTATTACTGAACAGTATTGATCAAAACCTTAGAACTTAATACGACTTTTTCAGACATCGTACATAATGTAGGTCTTTAGTGGGGAACCTCCTAAATGTTGATTAACTGAAAATACGTTGAAGGAGAACATCTAAATATGTCTCCTAAAAGATATTACTAGAAAATCAGGAGAAACATTTTTTATCTCCTTTTCTTTAGAACATGACTATATTTCTAACAATTTTATCATGTCCTCTATGAGGGCTATTTCTTTCCACCCAACAGTATTATAAATTTTTAGTCGATAGTGCAGTTTCTCTTAGGGATGATTTATAGTGCAAAGTTAGGTGAATTGCTTAAATCAATATGAATTGCATGGAAGATGGCTCCACATCTAAATGTTATCAATTACTGTGATTTGCCCATCACAAAAATGGAAGCCCTTTTACAAAATGAACCCCATAATCTAGATTGCCAGCAATCAATCATTTTTGTGAAATATTGTGTGTTTATCTTTTTTCTGCATGCTTCAACAAAGTGCTGCATATTTTGATTGTGGGATGAACTGCTTGGCTTATGATCTGGCAGGGTTTGTTTGTCCCTTCAGTCGTTTCATTGATGGTCCCACTGGCCCTGATGTCCCTTACCAGGTTATTAACAAAGGACTACTTCTAATACATGACATTAAACAATATTTATGTGCCTTACGGAATAATTTGTTGTACATTGCATGCAGTGAAGCAAATGGATCATCTCAGACGTCTTCAAGTTTGCTGTCATCGGAGCAAATGGCTCCCCGAGGACAACTTGTATTTGCTGTTGGACTTGGAGCCCTAGTGTTTGTTCCTGTGTTTAAATCTCTCACTGGATTGCCACCTTTCATGGGGATGCTCCTTGGTCTTGGGATTCTCTGGATTCTGACAGATGCAATACATTATGGAGAATCTGGAAGGCAGAGATTGAAAGTTCCACAAGCGCTTTCACGGATTGATACACAAGGAATTCTATTCTTCTTAGGTATTCTGCTGTCGGTTGGCAGGTAACCCCACCCCCTTCCACTCTGTACAATTATTTGTGGCTTTGCCTTGTGGAGCTCACCTTTAGAATAGTTGTGGAATCTTACAGCAATGTAATTAATATCAAGTGCTGCCAGTGGTAACGTAAAAATATTAAGAGGCATTTAAACCTAATTTCAAATATATATCTATTTCCAGTTTAAGATTTGGTAGACCTAAAGATGATGTGGAATGTAATTTTGAACTATAGAAGACTGATTAGCAGAACTAGCAAAACATATTTGGTTCAAAAGTTGTCATATGACTTAGCAGTGTGAATATCCACTGAGGGTCAGAAGCACCACAGGCCCTCAGAGAGAAAGCGCCTCCGGTGCCCGAGCTTCAAGTGCTCCTCAGATGGCAGCCACCTTGACAAACATCCGCCCTTTGAGAGGAGCCTCCAGCACTCGACCCTTCTTCCTGAAATGGAGTTGTTCCACAGCCGGCCGGTGGCATAGGGGCTGCTTGCTTGGACCGTATAAAGGTGGTTTGGCCCTGCTGGTCTTCTTGCGCCAGGTCACCGATCTGCTTGTTGTGGCCTCTTTGTTCTGGCCGCGGACGAGTTCCGGTCTTCCTGTCAGTGATCTCCGACGTTTGGCGCATGGCGTCACTGGATATCTACAGCAGAATAGACACGGTCGTGCGCGCCCTTATCCTGAGCCAGAGAGGCTTCATTTGGGCATGGTGCGAAGCTTCGCCTTCTTGTCGTGTTATGGGACATGTCTTAATATAGATTTCCAGGAAATTGACTGAGGTGGAGAAAGTCATGGTGGCTGCGATCGGAGGTTAGTAATGGCGGAGAGGGTACTGGTTGCGATGAAGACTATGCAACACAGGTTCTTCCTGTGTGTCAGGTGCTTGGCGACTTGCAGCAGCAGCCTTGGAAAGCGACGGTGGCAGCACCGGTGGACTGCATTCTTGGTGGTGCTCTTCGAGTACCGAGTCAGGATTTTCAGGGTGAAAACCCAAGGTCTGGCCGTCATTGGCCTTATTGAAGGCATTGTTTTGAAAACTCGGACTTTCTCCAGGGTGAAAACCCAAGATCTTCTATCGGGCGACGACAACGTTTGTGCATTGTTTCCTTTTTGGAGGCGTTGCTTTTGGAGAATCTTTTTTGTAGTCTGGGTGTTGTCTTCGGTGGTGGTTAGAGTGCTGCTGTTGCGAGTGGTTCATCATCGCAACGGGTCTTGTTTTATTTTTCTCTTTTTTATTTTTTTTCTTTGTGTGCATCTCTGATGTCTTTGGACATCTTGTTGGTGCAGAGGCTGGGT
>CBMN010759849.1:0-10738 GCA_000582825.1 Hordeum pubiflorum
CTTTGGCTTTATTAGATGCCCCCCCCCCCTCTCCCAGAAAAATCTGCTCCTTACACTGTCCATCTGACGGTGTACACCTTCACGCAGCAAATACAAACCCATTTGGTATTAAGGCATATTTGCCAGACATGCATTGGAATGAATAAGTCTTCCCCCAGGAGATAGGTGACTCCCCTGTCATGGATCCATCCTCTTAGCGATTTTCTGAACCAAATGCATAAGCTGAGCATTAGCTAATCTGTGTTCATCAGTGAGCATACTAAGATACGTCAGAGATAAGGTACCCAGCTTTACAGTTTATCCCCAAAGCCAGAACCACACTCTTGTGATAAAATCATCATGCCTGACATACCCTCAAAACAACATCAGGAAATTTGAGATGCAGAATGCTACTGTCAGCACTCTCCATTAAGATGACAATATCATCTGCGTGTTGTAGCAGACTTGATTCACTTGTTAGTCTGTTTTGGTGATTTCGTACAGACCTTAATGTCATTTTTTCCGTTCCTTTCAGGTCAAGAAGCCAACGTTGACGAGCTTGCTGACGCTATTTTGGCACGACGCATTGCAAATAACATGGAGCAGAAAGAGGTAACTAAATGACTAATTTCTCGCTGCTATAGACTTTGCACGGTGAATTTGTTGTTATATATCATTCCAATATCACACTTAAATTTTAAAATGACAATTTTCCAGGAAAGTGCTGAATTGCTGCATGAGGTAATGGATAAACCACTTTCTTTGCTCAAGATGGGTTTCAATAAAGAAGAGGTCTCATCTGTGATTGCTATTTTCGGTAGGTAAATATGGTGTTAGGATTAGAGCTGTAGCCATAATTTTTAATATATCAATCTGTCAATTTTAAGCTGCCTGAGTACATGTTTATCTGCAGTCTACTAGTGTTAGTCTGCTCGTTTGCTCTGTTGAGTTCAGAAACCTTGAATGTCATGTTTCCTACTCATTTCAGGTGAGGAAGCAACTGTCGAGGAGCTGGCCGACTCGATATTCGCAAGACGCTTCTCAAATACCACTGAACAGAAAAAGGTAACTAAATGATATTCATTTCTGAACATGCTATTAGACCCGGGTTGTTTGGAGTGGTGACAGTGTAATACACCTGGCGTGGTCCCTCGGAGGGAAGCCCGGCAGCAGGCCTGCCCCGGGGCCCAGGTGGCCTGGTAGGGGTCCGGCATCAGGAGGGAGCCCGGAGGCCCGGATAAAGATCAGAAGACCATCTTTGGCACGGTTAGATCCCTTGTAAACCCTAGCCCTCGCCACTTATATAAGGCAAGGTTGGGGCTGTGCCAGACGGAGACCGAACCCAGATCTCGGATCTCCAATCACTCCTGGCGGCCTTGCGCTAGGAGAGAGCCTCACCTTTGGCTCCCTCATCTTCGTTGCGGACGGGTCAGGCCGGTTTGATGCCAACGCACCGACCTCCCTGGCTCGCACCATCTTCTTCGGGTCACTGGCATTCGTCATCGACTGCTACGGCGACCTCCGCTTAGGCGTCCTGCCGCCTCAAAAGGTCGCATGCGAGGCCCTATCGGGGTCCATGCCGTCTACACCAGCATCCTCCGACCCGGAGGATGATGATCTCACACCAATAGATCTGGCGTCCGAGGCCCGAATTCTAGCATCGAGATGGGATCGCCGCATCGACCTCTACAACCCACCAGCCCACCCCGACATCACATCTACTTGCTTCAATGACCACGCCCCGGAAGATTGCATTTGTGACATACATCTCAGACTGCAGCCTCTACTCTGCTAGCCTTGCCTCGCTTCGGGAGCCGGAGGACTAAGAGGTTAGCATTATCTCCATCTCAGGGGTCATAAAATGACAAGGACGGCATAATCTCCATCTCGGAGGCTGCGAACAACGAGGCAACCCTAGCACCAGCGTGAACATATGATGGCGAAGAAGCCCCGCATGCGATTACTCTAGAACGAGTCTTGATGACGGCACTGGGCGCCCGCATGGGAAACAACTCCTCAACACCAAGTGCGGCTCCGTTTGACAGCAATGCCAGTGGAGCCGTGTTGGACACCCGTAGAAGAACAGGAGCCCGCACACGAAGTTGTGTAGCGGGAACCTGGGCCCACGACTGAAGAATTGCTGATGCAACACTTGCTCGTCACCGGTCGGTGCCAATACGACCTCCGTCCCCAGGGCCTCAGATGATGGCCACGGTTGGAGGAGGGGAATCATTTCCCAATCGTCTCGCTGGGTTCCTGCTTCTCCCCGGCGCCGGCATTGGTGTTCTTCCGCTCATCGGCGGCGGTGGCCTGGGGTCCGCCCCAGCCGGGGCCATCTCACCCTTCACCATCTCTTCGAACTAGGAAAGAAGGAAGGAAAAGGAGCTCGAGCAGTGCGAGCGCAGCTGTGGCGTTGGGGACAAAGAGAGAGAGAGAGAGGTGATGCAGATCAGAGGTGGAAGAATGAGGAAAATGCCCTTGCTCCTTCCTCATATCCCTCAAAGAAACGGAAACGACGGCCTCAACAGAACGACACGTGCTCCATTTCTCTTGCGATTTCCCATTTTGTGAGGTACGACGCGGGAATCCAGGCGCGTTCATCATGATGCACCGGTCAATGTGAGACCAACGGGTGGCACACGAGTCTTCTTGCCAGCAATGACCGGAAAAGGCAAGACGTGGGCTGGCGAAGCCTTGATATCCGGAGCGCGAGGCCCAAGCCATTGGGTCTTGAGTTATGGAGCCACGACATCTCATGCCTCTTGATCTCAAGCCGTGGCAATTTGAAGCAATAAAGCACAAATGAGTGGACACGCGGCCTCAAGCCACGAGGCCACAACATGACGTAGAGCACGCCAAAGAGAGAAGGCTCTGGAAAACCCGCACCGGTCACTCTGAACTCACGAAGATGCTATCCGCGCGCATTCGGCGAGCCTGAATACCCTGAAGCGGGACTCATGAAGACATACCACAGTTGTCGACATTAGGAGCCTGCCTGGATTCTCAGTCCCGGGGACGAAAAAGACTCCAACTCTAGACATGCGGGGGCTACTGACGGTATAATACACCCCGGGTGGTCCCTCGGAGGGAGGCCCGGCAGCAGGCCTGCCCTGGGCCCAGGTGGCCTGGCAAGGGTCCGGCGACAGGAGGGAGCCCGGAGGCCCGAATAAAGATTAGGAAACCATCTTAGCGTGCAAACCAAGATGGCGACGACATGAGATCGATTAGATCACCTGTAAACCCTTGGCCCTCATCATTAATATAAGGTGAGGCTGCGTGTAGCCATTCCCATGTACAACATAGACTATACTCTTGGTAGCCATACACATCTCCTCTACTGTAACCCCCTCGAACAAGGTGCTCCAGTTTTACCTCACCATGAGGGCCCGAACCTGAGTAATCCCTTGTGTGAACTCTCTTCTGATACTTCCGGCCGCGTTTGCCACCCTATCGAGGGTACTGATGGTTTCTTGAACTGTCAAGTGGCCTCTATGGACTTGTGGTTGTGACCCGACTCTCGCATTACAATTAGAAGTCTAGGGTGAGTGGCACCGGCATGTAATGCTTGTTGTGTATTCCACATCTGTTAGCCCTTTTACATGAGGAAGTGACAAAATTCTAAGTGGGGTGCTATTTATGCATATCATGTCTCTCCGTAGGAGCTGAGCTTTGGCGATACAAAAAGTTAATAGAACACTATGCTAGTGCAGAGTACCTTGTTATACTTACAAGATCTCCTGCAGAGTTAAAAAAACAATATGTGGAAACATAAGAGCAATGCTAATATTTGTTTGATGTCATATCCAAAAAGAGGTCAACTGTTTACATAAACGATTTTTATGATACACTTATGATGTTTTCAGTTGGTTTTCTAGTTTTTCTGTTTCATGATTACAAAAGTATGTAATCACTGACTCCAATGCTCATATGGAAAGCGACATCTTTTAATGCTCTCATGGATGTAAAACAGTAAAAACTAATTAATAACCCCTGTTGTTTCTAATATGACATCCTATGTTCTCTTGTATGTAGGTGAAGATTGAGTCTGAATTTCCGGACGAGATAGAAACTGAGTATCCGACATCTTGTCAGAGATTGAGGTACTATGATGATGATGATGATGCCAATATCAGAGGTAAAAGGGCCAAGCATGTATTTGGAGATGACAGAAAGGCGTCAAGCAGTCTGAATATTAATCAGCCAAGCCGTACTCCATGGTTAAGTCGTTGTGCTAATGGTTCTTTGAAGGATGAATGTCTTGAAAAGACGTCAAGCCCTGGTAGAAACATCCGCGCTGACCTTGCCAAGTCTCCCTTCTTCATCTATGCAAGTGTTGTTGACATCAAGAAAGACACGTGGGATTGTTTATCGAGTTTCTTATTTAACATTCAACCGGAGTATCTAAACAATCAGTCGTTCTCAGCTCTCACTCGAAGGGATGGTTACATCCATAACCTTCCAATGAAGAGAAGACATGTCGCGGTTCCAAGGTCACCAATGACGATCAGAGATGCATTACCTCTGAAAATACAATTCTGGCCCTCATGGGATACGAGAAAACAGTTTGATAGTGTTGGTTTAGATGTGGCAGGAATTGAACAGATTCGTGAGAAGCTGGAGAAGGCAGTGAAAGATTCACGAGGAATTCTTTCAGAAGTGAAGCAATCACAGATTGT
This sequence comes from Hordeum pubiflorum, assembly GCA_000582825.1. Taxonomy (NCBI): domain Eukaryota; kingdom Viridiplantae; phylum Streptophyta; class Magnoliopsida; order Poales; family Poaceae; genus Hordeum; species Hordeum pubiflorum. Next base: position 4,656 of record CBMN010759849.1, read on the forward strand.
TCAGCAATGCAAGACATCGAATCTTGTTTGGACCGGTCAAGGCAAGTTAGGCCCTTTGCAGCCACACGAGATGGAAGTGATACTAGGTTATCCAGCTAACCATACGGATCTACCGGGCCTAGACCCACAAGACAAGGTTGCTTCTATGAGGTTTGCTTTGCAAACTGATACTATGGCATACCTTTTGTCGGTCCTAAAGGACCGGTATCCTGATGGGCTGAGAGTGCTCTCTATCTACAGTGGAGTTGGGGGTGCAGAAGTTGCTCTACACCGTCTTGGCATTCCGCTGAGGTGCGTGGTGTCCGTTGAAGAGTCTGTGGTGAATCGTAGAATAATAAAGAGGTGGTGGGGGAAAACCCAGCAGAACGGAAAGCTGAGACAACTAGATAGGATCCAGAAGCTAAATACCAACGAGCTTGAGGCCCTGATGAAAGAGTTTGGCGGCTTTGACCTGATTGTTGGCGGGAACTACAGTCTGTACAGAGGCGCAGCAATGACAGTGGGCACAACCATGGGCATGGACACTAATCGATTCTTTGAGTATGTTCGCATTGTCCAGCTGGTGAGAAAGATGCAAGGAGTTGCCTGACACACAGTTCTATCCTTGGTCGTTCTCTCTTGGGTGTGGATCATCAAGGGCCAGTAGTAACACCTTCAACAAAAGTCTTGTTCTCTTCTTCCTGTAGCAGTATTGTCCGCAACGAGACCTCATCTTCATGGCCACTATTGTCCTTGCATAATGAGCTTGTACGCTGTAAAAAAGGTAAAATTTGCTTCTGTTTGTTTTGCACAAGTAGCTTCAGTCGGTATGTTGCTCGCATTCCCTGTTCTGTTTCTGTAGCAGCATAGCATGTGAGTGAGCCATCCAACCATCCATTAGTCAGGACCAGATTTGTTTTTGACTTATTGTTTGGTTTATGATGGAACAACTAGCTGGTCCCAGATCAGGTTGCGGACCCCTCGCTGTATTTATCTTTTTTGGTTCAGAGTACCGAGGCTGTATTTGTTTTCAGTGAGATTCAGTTCAGGTCCAAAGATACATGTGTTATCGCACAACCTTCACTGTATCTTTGTTTTCTGTGACAGAAACCAACCAACTAACTAATTTGTAATGTGAGGCAGCAGCCGTTGGGCAGGACAGAATCTGGCTTGTTTCGTCAGTTGTTAGATTTTTTTGTGATGTCGCTCCTCTGCATGCATGTGTTTCGCTATGCCATCCTGTTCAGAGCAGCCAATGTCTATAATGTCCCAATTCTCTGTGGTACCAACCAATGGTAAGTTGTTTTGTGTGGGTGTTTTTGGGCCTCTGTTAAATGCATCATATCTGTAGTTCTTGTTTAGTTTGTACTGGAACGGCTAGCTGCTCTGTATCTGTCATTATTTGTTCGAGTACAGAGCACAGATTCAGTTCAGTTCCAGATTTGGAAGCATTTGTTATTGCATCCTGTAATCATGGTTGTAGATTGTAGATTGCAGAGAGGAGTCCATTGACAAGGTTCTTGGGGACAAGACTGGCCATGCAGATGCGGTTCGTTCTGATTCTGACCAAGATGAAGGTACCACACTCCTCGCTCCTGGTCAGATATTGCAGCAGCAGCAACGTTCCATTTTTTTTTTCTGCTATCATATGGTTTTGAAAATAAATACAAATTCTGTCTTCATATCAGGTGATGAGTTTCTTGCGCTTCTGGAGATCTTGACTACAGACTAGTCTAGTGGCCGGCAAAGACAAAAACCCTATTGAATGTCCAGCGAATGATTTTCGATCATGTTGTCGAGATTCGGCAGATATTCTTTACGGTGGTTTGTAGCACCGTTGGATAAAACTTGAGGCTGCTAAAAAAAAATGGTGCGATGGTATTTAATGTTAGCTACATATTGTTGTGACTGTTACCATTGAGAAATAAAGTTTCATAATGAACTGATGTTAGCTACATAATAAACTTTCAACCAGGTGGGTGGCACTCTTTCCTGTGTATGTATGTATGTATGTGTTTTTTTCTTATTCGCAAAAAAAAAAGAGAGTATGTTGTTGAGTTTCGGAGCTATGTCGAAGCTGATCAAGTGACTGGCACTTGCGCTCGCCATCGGTTGATCAGATTTGCCATAGCTCGGAAACTGAATGGCTCCATGGCCTGTGCATCTTTCTTCATGGCCTGTGCTTGTACGCTAGTGTTAAAGCATGGCTCTTTCTTGTACTTCTTCTCAACAGATTCATGCTTTCCAGTTGGACCCCGGCCAACAGGAAAGCTCTACTATCTGCCTTTTCCCAGAATTTGGACCTGTTTATTTCCGAACAAGTCATTTGAAAAAAAAAATCAACCAAATTGAACCATTCTAAGAAAACATTTAAGCACATCTATATATGAACCGATGGTTCACAGATGAAATTTTAACCGCATTTGACTATCTAACCAACGCCAAAACATGATGGCGCCAGATTTCGATGACAATAAGCGAACTAGCGAAATCTCGGTGCCATCATGTGTGGCGGCTACAAGGAGGTTTACGTTCGCCTAATTTTTCAGAAGTGACCCACTTTCCAAAAATGTAGCAAAAGGTAGTCAAATTGTAAGGAAGGGCATCAAAGCTCTAGAGACGAAGAACATAACTAGTCATGGATATTACATCTTTCTTTCCCCTCTCGCAAGGCGAATAGCGCACAGCCTTCCTCCCGTCAATCTCCGCCGGCGAGCCTGTGGATTCGCCTCCCCTCTGCCTTTCGCCCTGGTGGCCGGTGGTGGGGAGGGGAGGGGAATCCTGGTGCCTTAGCTTCGGCTAGCAGATAGGTTGGGGTTTCAGTCCTCGCAGGGGCGACGACTCTTCTTTTAGTTAGTCTTCCAGGCTCCGATCCTCCTCAAGTTCATCCGTTGGGACGGATTAGACAGACCTCTGTGTGTCACAACGATGTCGAGCAGTGTTGTGACAATGATCACGATGTGCTCCTTCAATGATAACAACCAGCGCTACAACGGCCGTGAACCAATGCTAGCTACGACGAACGTGACCTAATGCTAGCTATGACGACCATTACCATGTTCTGCAACAGCGTCGACTTGTGCTACAATGACGCCCATCGTGTGTTGTGAGGGTATTGACGAAATGCTGCGACGACGGCCACCGTGTGCTGCAATACGGACGGATCGGGAGGCGTCCGATAAATACCTCCCATGCCGAATAAAAACATACAAGCATCTTGGGAATACAACCTTAACTAGCCTGCTGGTAACGTCTTATTGTCGAAAAAAAAGGCTTTAGCTCTGCTTTATGTTAATAAAGTCACATGGCCAAGATATATGGTACCGCGTGAGAAAATCCTCAAAAGCTGCTCAAACAAAGAAACATGACAAAACTAGCCGATAATGCGAAAAACACAGAAGCGTGCAAAACTAAACGCCCGAGACGAGTCGCCGGAGAAGAAGCACATGAGAGATGTCGTCACGCGCGAGGGACCTCCACACCTATCGCCGACGCTCCCAAGAGGACACGATGTGAAACATCGCTGCGGCCGCGTAAGGCAAATTGCACAATAATTTCACCCGGAATGTCGAAGGGAAGGAAGACTGGGAGAAGGTCAAGGCGGCGTCCCAAGAGGAGAGTGACACCACAAGCATCGCCGCCGCCGACACCGAGGAACATAGCTTTCGCTCGACCTTGTAGATTCAACTTTTTTTTAATAGCAAGGGGACCTTGGCTTGTAGTCCAACGGCACTATTAAGACGCAAACGGCGCGAACCAACTTGTGGTTGGATGGTTAGAGGGAACCAACCAATCATGCATGCAAAGGAAAGGAAAGGATCCTCTGATTGATCTTGAAAAACATGCGTGGGATGGAATGGAAACGAATCCTCTGATTTCCAGGCAGGCAGGCACCTCATTATTCGGATAGTTTTTGAATTTTGTAAACAAACTAACGAAAGCTCCGTGAATCTCTAGCCGGACGCACAACGGTCGATTAATTTCCAATGTTGTTCCGTTAAGTACGACGTAGCCGTCTTCCTCTTCCTCCTCTCATCGATCCATTGTGCTTGTGCAGCACACCAACACACACAAAGCCAAGGCCATGGCGATGATAGTCTTGGATGCAGATGCAGATGCACACCATCATCGCCCACGCTTGATGATGAACACGTACGTATCAAATCTTCCTTTGTTTATCTATTACTAGCAAATATGCCCGTGCGTTGCAACGGGGGAGAACAATCAGATTATGCAGATTATGTCCAGGCGCGGACCCAGAACAAAAACCTCCCGGTGTCCGCGTGTACATTATACATTGGCGGCTACCAAACAATAATATACATAAAAATGACACTACTTTTATTATTAACAATAATATACATTGTCCGCGTGTACCTATTTCCTTTGATTATTTATTAGCGATTGGGCAAGGCAAAGGCGGACGGCTGGTGACTGACGAGGGACGACTCGTTAACAGGGCGACGGTGCTGCCGTGGCAAAAGGAGGCGCTACGCAGAAAGTATGATCCAATCGATAGAAAGCTAGCAGTGCACGCTCGATCGGCAGCTAGATGGGCTTAGTTTTTTTTTGATCTGGATGCACTATTACTAGACTAATGGATGGGCCGCAACTGGTCGCAGGCTCGATGCTCACCTATATCCTCGTTCAACCGGTGTCCAGCTCTAATATTTGCCGGTGTCCAAGTCTAAACTATAGGTCATGTATAACGTAAATGGGAATTCTACCCGGTGTCCAGTGACACTGGCTGGGCAGGCATACGTAGGTCCGCCCCTGATTATGTCAGTATGAGATATGGACTTTAAAAAAGTCATTTCATAAACTACCCTGAATCATGTAGATAAGGGACTTTTAAAAAGTCATTTCAAAAAGTAAAAATGTGATGATCTCATCACGACTTGATTTCCTAAGACGCCACAACGAAATATTTTTTGGCTGAGCAAACTGCATTGATGGACGTTGCATGTGCTAGACTGATGAATGATGTGTCTCGCCTTGACCAAGCGTCGCGGTCTTTTACAAGATCAGTAAAACTGTGGTAGCAAAATAAACATAGCTATGTATGGAGGCAAATTAGACATTGGGCCTATTTCATATAGCTTACAAGAACTAACCCATAAAAAGTTGTGTCAATTTTTTGGGGGCTCAGCGTTGTAGAGAAGACGGGAATCTTGTTTCTACCCGACGCATGATGGACTAAATAAAATCATAAAACGTTCTCTACAGATCCCTAAAAAAACCTCTATGTAAGTGACGGTTTGTTTGGTTTGTTATGTACGGATCTGTTTGAATTTTTCTGGACTGTTTTAAATTTGACTTTTTTCAAATTACCTAATATGATTTGAATAATAGATCATTTAAAAAGAAATATGATTTTTACGCGAGAATTGTTTTCAAAATCATCATTTTTTATAATATGCGAACTGTTTTTCTAAAATCATGAACATTTTTTGGTTTCCCGAGCATTTATTAAATTCAAAACATTTTATGATTTGTCGATTTTATTTCAAAAATCTTAACTTATTGAAATTTGGATTTAAAGAAGCAAAATTAAAAACAGAAATGAGAAAAACAAAAACAAAAAATAAAAATGAAAAAACAGGGCGTCTCGCCATGCACATGGGCCGGCCCATGAACGCATGGGCGAGGAGGACAAAAAGAGCCATGAACGTGTGGGGAGGAGGAGAAAAAGGGCAAAGTACTGGAATCCAACCCTGGTCTCGTGGGTGGAACGTTGAGTCGTTAACCATTGCGTCACCCAGCGAAACCATTGCGTCACCCAGCTTCGCGGTGACTTTGAAAAAACCGAATCGTTTTCTTTACTTACGGGTGGCATAGTGGGTAATTTATAGCAACTTCGGGGGCAATAGTTAGATGGACGGCCAGAAGCACTAATTGCTTTATTATTAACTAGCAAACATGCCCGTGCGTTGCAATGGGAGAAAAAAAATCACCCCCTTATACACACTACACGATATTAGCAAATCCCAGAAATCTGGACACAACGAACAACATGATAAGTGGTGTTGCGTAAAAACGTAATGATTGAATGGTTTTTGAAAGTGTATTGAAGGTGTTTTTAAAAATCTTTATGGGCACAATTT